>OZ018331.1:96707318-96755311 GCA_963969495.1 Ceratothoa steindachneri
AGTCCTTTTATTCCTGCCTAAAATCATAATAACCTACGGCGCCGTTTTTGAGATACAGGGGGTTCTGAAATAACCCCCCCCCCTCCCCTTGAAACCTGATATCTTATAAATGGCTATAGATTTACTAAAAATTAAGCATTCGAACTCAATTCACAAGCAGATGATGCACATATGATTTAGTTATCATTTGAAATCAGTTTTCTTTAGTTCTATTAAAATTTGTGTTAATGGTGGACTAAAACATATATTTTTCGGACATTGTTAAATATAGGTTTTGTTCTCAGTTAGAAAAGGGGTTGTTAGGTAAATAGTAGTGATGTTCTTAATGCCTTGGAATTTAGTTCAATCTATATTCAAATGATGCTAAAAATATAAATGAGTTCTCAGGCGTGGTTTTTTCATCAAATATTTAAAATCACATGGTATAGTTTTGCGTTTTGTTCAGAAATAAACTTTTAAAATCTATGGAGAATTTCCACGAATATATACAATTTTGCATTATAATTTTCCCTATGTTCTAATCATGTTGCTAAAACAAAATATATACTATAAAAAGTGCATAAAATTTGCAATAAAATTATATAAAAATCAATGGTGTAGTTTTGTTTTGTTTAAATAATGTTAAATATCTAAGAAAAGTTTTCCACGAATGTATACAATTTTGCATTATCTTAATTTTCACTATGTTCTAGTCATGTTGCTAAAAAAATAATTATACCATAAAAAGTGCATAAAATTTGCAATAAAATGATATACAAATCCAAAAAATGCAAATTTTAAACGAAAGAATTTGAAAAGTGACTAATGAACAAATGTGCTATCTCCTTAAGCATTAAGCAATGGAGTTATAAATAAACGGAAGAGGACACTATGGGCATTCAAGGGGATATCACTTAAATCATTCAGCCGGTTAGACTCAAATAAAGTCACCTGCCTCGTTCGCTTAGTATTACTGGCATCACGGGTCCATCCCTCACTCCTAAGTCCTGTCACCTTGCTTCAGCTACCCAATCTCTTCTTTGAGGTCATCGAAAGCTTTCAAGGCCTCTGGACTCAGAAGAAAAGTGTCAGTGGCAACAGGGGATCTGATCTTGTCAGCAAATCGGGAAATCCACTGTGAATAATAGGAAAACATAGCCAATAGCACGGCGTAAGGAAGTACGGTCTTTAGGAATTGGTAATTCCTTTAATGGACCTAAGCGTTCAGAATATGATTTGAGAGAGCCGTGGGTTATTGTGTAACCAAGAAAATCTATTGATTTGATAGAAACGACAGACTTATTCTCGTCGGAGGTAAGGTTATGGAATCGGGCAGCCTCTTGAAACTTCACTAAGTTTTTATCATGCTCATGCTGGGTCCTTCCTGCCACAACAATATTGTCCACATAACCATAGATTCCGTGCAGACTGTGTTGCTTAATGATGCTGTCAACAGTCTTTTGTAAGCAAACAGCGTCGTTTGTAACTTCAAATAACACTCTGCGAAACTGATCAAGCTTACCATTGGCTTCGAAGGCAGTATATGGCTTGTCCTCTTCCCGTATAGGTATTTGGTGATAAACACTTTTCAAATCCAGAGCGCTATAGTACTTGTAGTGAAACAGTTCCGTGGCAAGGTCGTCTATTCTTGGAAGAGGGTATGCATCCAAACGAGTAAATCTGTTAATGGTCTAGCTAAAGTCAACAACTAATCTCTTTCGGTGGCGCTCATTCGACACAACAAGAATTTTTGCCCTCCATGGATATGTGCTCTCCTCGATAACACCATCTTGTAGCATCTTGTTAATTTCAGACCTTATGAACTTATTATCATCTCCAAACCTCCGAGATTTTGTTGTAATGGGTTTGCAATGAGGACTAAGACTTGAAAAAAAATGAGGTGTATCCACCAAAGCAGGTTGCAGGGTTGGAGATATTTAGATCTTAATACTAGAGTGCTGGTTCATGAAGTCTTGACACAGAATGATATCACAGCACAAGCCTGACAGCACAGAAAACTTTGTATTGTGGTAGCACTTACCCTTCAAATTGATGTCAACCGTGCAGCGTCTCTTCACAGGAGATGTGAGTAATGGAGAGGTCATAGATACGCTTCCAGTAGCTGGGACTACCTTCAATTTATGATTCTTTGCATAGTTGTGTGAGATGAAAGATTCAGAGCTCTCTGTATCAATAAGAGCGGCTGCTTCGTTATTACCAACCAAATCATACACGGTAGTTCGCTGTAGTAGTCCTGAGGAAGAGGCAGAGATGACAGCCAGAGTAGAAGACTAAGTGGATGCATAAGTAGAAAAGGAAGTAGACCGGTACACCTTAGCAAAATGTCTCTGCATTTTACACTTATGACAAGTAACGTTTCTTGCAGGGCACTATCCACGACTGTGACGCGGACCACCCCAGAAATAGCATCAGGACTTTGAATTGGCAGCAGCACAGGTCCTATCAGCAGAATAAGCAGTTTCGATGTTGCAGCAACACAGGTCCTATCATCGGTGCGATCAGGCAGCAGCAGCGCTTACACCAAAGACAGGAAAACGAGAATAAGACTCTGAGGTCTTCTGAGCAACATCGAGTGCCCTGGCTTGATTAACAGCCGTACTTAGGTCCAAAGTTTTGTTTTCAAGCAATCGTTGCCTGATTTTATGAAAGAGCAAGCAATTGATGAAAGAAACCCGTATGTAGTCATCCCGATTCTGCGAAGCAGTGACAGCCTTTAAGTTACAATCCTTGCTGAGTAGCTGAAGCTCTTGTAGGTACTCGTCTATTGTCTCCCCTTCGTGCTGCCTATGAGTAGCCAACAAATGTCTCGCGAACACTTCATTTTTGGGCTCGGCATAAAGTTCTTTGAGAAGATCTATAGCTGAATCATAGGTGGTAAGTACACTGCAATGTACCCATATACGGTTGGTGAGACAAAATTGCTCAATGTATCCAGCTTGTTAGGATTAAGGTTTGCAATGAATTGCAGGAATGCCGAGAAAGTATGATTCCAGTGATTCTATTATCGTGCAGCAGTATGCGAGTTGGGGGATACATTCAGGCGTTCAGGGTTCAGGAATTTATCCATCTCCAGATCAGATGCAGTTTGTTAGTTGAATAAATTGTTGTAGTGACGAAGAAGTCTTGATACCTTTCTCTAGGATTTATTCAACTAATTAATCATCAACACAGTCTGAAAACAAATCAGAAATAATATAATTAAACATACCCATTTTAATCAGGTTAACATGCACAATTAGTTATACCTAAGTTGTCAATATAATGTAGCGTAACCCATCAGGTATATAAAGTTACATGAAGCTTAGATCACCACAACAGTATACAGTGATTGAAGCACATTGTGGATTGTTTAAATATCATTGGTTGTGTTTTGGAAGATTTATTAAGGGATCTTTCCGGTGTTGTCAGCCACATGGATGATGCGCTCACATGTGGTTCAGCTGAACTTGAGCATAGATAGCGACTTAGATCCGTACTAAAGATACTGGAGAATGATGCGTTGCAACACTGTTTGAAGAAATGTGCTATTTGAGTCTCTACTGTTTCTTATCTGGGTTATCGTATTGGTGCTCAGTGTATTCACCCTACTTCTGACCTAAATCAAGCTTTAGCAGATGCCCTTGTTCTTATTAATATGACTCAGCTGAAGTCATACTTAGAGTTTCTTAACCTTTATATGGGAATCATTCCTAAGGCAGCATCTATGCTGGGGTCTTAAACAGCTTATTAAGAGCTGTTGTACCTTGGTCTTGGGGAGAGGCAGAAACAACTGCTTTTGTTGTCTTCAAGCAGATACTTATATCTTCTAAGGTGTTAGTGCATTTTGACCATAAGTACTGCAGACAAAAGTGCTTATGTCATCGGAGATGTGCTGTCACCTGATATATGCTATAGAGCGGCCTGTTCACTTTGTTTCTCGTACTCTAAAAATACAGTAATTATTCCCATTTTGAGATGAAGCCTTGGCTATGTTTTTTGCTCTAAGGAAATATCATTTCTAGTTGTGAGGTCAACATAATTTTACATTGCTGACAAATCATAAACCTCTTTTTGGCTTATTTTCTTCTACATACTAAATGTATCCTTCCTATGGATTCTGGTAGGAGACAAGGTTCTGTTCTTCTTATTCATGCTTATAATTTCACTCCTATTCCTCTTGCTAGTACTGACATAACTGACAATACTCCAGTTCCACCTGATTCTACTATGCCTGAGAAATTTTTAGAGTTTTCACCAGTCAATAGTTTTAGTGTCATGAATTGTACACGTGCAGATTCTGTTCTTTCTAGAATACACAAGCTCTGTGAGATTGAGTGACCAGCCTCAACTATGGGGGATCTCAGTCTTGCTTGTTATGTACGGATGAGGGATGAGTTGTCCAAAGAGTCAGGTATAGTCTTGTAGGGTAGTAGAGTAGTCAGTCCTCCTAATTTAAGGAATGCTTTATTGCATGTAGGTACTTCTTCGGTGAAGGAATTAACTAGAGGTTACTTTTGGTGACCTAAATGGATAGTGACCTAGAAGAATTGTGCAGGTCGTATCCACAGGGGTGCTTAGCTGTATAGTCTACACCTCCTAACGCGTAATTACATCCTTGGAAATGGCCACAGTCACCATAACTAAGGGTAAAGGGATGTAATGACGTGATCTGTTATCTATTGTTGTGGGTGACTCTAGTTTTGTTGTCGATAGTTCGATACTAGTTGATCTCTCAAGGTACTGCAGAAATTCCAAGTCAGTTTACTCCTGTCATCAACTCCAAGAAGATATACAAAGACTTACTTAAGACAAGACTATATGCAGAACAACTGTACCCTACAGGTTCTTATCATAAACTAAGTGTATATATTATGTTCAATTTACTAACCACTACTAACACTTTTATTGTTACACTTATTCCTCACTTCTAACAGGTCACATCATCTATGGTGTGTGTTGTTAATTATTGTTGTTCACGGCCTAACTATAATTGATAGAGTCTCTATATTACTTAAAGGATGCGGAAAATTGGCATTGCCAAATTTCCAGGGATACTGGCATGTATCAGAGGATTAAGACTAAAAATTAGGGCGAAGAGTGTAGTGAGAAGTAGTACAAAGATTGGTATAACGTACATAACCTTTTTGGAGGACGTACTGCGCATCCGGTTATGCCTCTGTTGCTAGAGCTAGTGCTTGCGTCCGTCCTCTCGTTGCAACTGTAGATTGCAAAGCTGTTTTCTTAGCCCACTAACTGTGGTTGCAAGTTCTGACAATAGAGGGACCCTCACCTGATTGCATTCCCGCCAGTTGTTCGGAACATCGGTTATGATCTGGACATGAGACCAAATACTAGAAATAATTTAGGGAAATAAATGTTCACTGTTTGCATAAGCCCTTAAATATAGTTGATCCGCCACTTATAGGAGGTGGCTATGTAGCGTACAAAAAAGTGAAAGTGACTGGTTTAAAAGCTTTGCTTGAATGAGTCTTTCTATATACAAGATGACGCAGTCGATTCGCCGCTCACTAACGGTGATCTGGCGAAACATGAACCCTTCGTACCTCACCGCACACTACTGTGATTCTATATTTTTTCATCGTCCCTTTCCCTATACCTTCTACCTACAGCAGGGGTGGGCTACCTCCGGCCCACGAAGGCCTAGCGTCTGGCCCGCCACCTTACTCGGTGTTAATATTGCAATCGGACCCGCATCTTCCCCCCCCCCAAAAAAAAATCTGCCAAACACGTAGATGGATAGGAGAATGAGTCTTACATCTGTCAGTGAAAATGAGTAAAAAATGAAACAAAAATGTATTTCCCTCACAGATACGAAAGATTTCATAGAGACCAAAGTTGTAGAGCAGGCAATTCTAAGCAAATATGTTTATGACTTTTTCCGCTGCGATGAATCCTTACTATGGTATGGGTGCGAACATACCATTTTGTGCGGCTACACTGGCAGATGCTGTTTGGCAACTCTGTGGCTCACTTCGAGATCATTTCAGACGCCAGCGGCCAGTGTCCGTTTGACTTTCGCAGTGAGACTAGGTACGCTTTGTTGTCAGGACAGTTTGGAAAATAAACTAGAGCGTCGGGCCTTCGACGCTTTGGATAGGCCCAGTGTCTCATATGCTTCTAGACTGTGGCGGTCCCGAAAGAGTACAAGGTGCCCCGCCACTGGGAGACAGAGCACCGATCATCAAACTTTGCGTCGATGTCTGCCGCCGAAAGGAAGGACTCCATCTTTAGACTGTCAGGTGCCTGCAGAAAACAACTTCGCACTTCCGCGAGCAGACTGCTGAAGCAGACAAGGTGACGCGCGCCAGTTATGAGGTCTCCTGTTTCTTTGAGTGCCGAATGAAGCTGTCGTAGAATGCCCCCCTTTTTGTTCTGAGAGTGCTAAGAGTGCAAGAATTAATATCTTTAAGAAGAGAGCCGTCTCAAACACGTAAGGATATAGAGAAACGCACAATAATTCTCAAAATAAACTTATATTTTAACTTTAACAATTTAATACACAAAAATTAACCATTAACCACAGCAATACTCCGAATATTATAATACACAATAATTAATGCAATTGGTTTGACCCTCTAAAATTGGTTAATTTCGCTACACACTTTAATATATAAGATTTAGGCTTACGGACTCTACTGGAATTTAAATATCTCAGGAATATTATTGTCTAACGATTCGTGCCGACCGACCAGATGTAGGTGGGCGGGGTCACGCGGTACTTTTGGCGAGGGTATCAACTTGGGGGTCCACACGGTATTCAGGGGGGGAGGTTCTTCAAGGACGAGAACAATTACGGTGCTTTATGCGGCACCAAAGTAGACGTGGTCTCTCTGGCGAGAGTGAGTCGAACTTGGTTCTTAAACCAAGTTAACTTGGAGTGCAGTGTGACCACCGAGTAACGAGCTCGAAGGGGAGCTTTTCTCCTTCGTTACTTAATTCCTCATGGGCGAGGACTGAACTCGGTGAGGGTCTTCTTCAAGGGCGAGGATAACGGAGGGGGGTTTCTCTGGCGAGAATAAGTTGAACTTGAAGGTCGGTTTGGTAAACAGACCTAGCTCGAGGATGAGCTTCTTCTTAGTTCCAGTCTTCCTCAAGGGCGAGCATAACGGAGGGGGGTTTCTCTGACGAGAATTAGTTGGGGTTCCTCAACCAAGTTAATTTATGAGTTTGGTGTGGCCACCGAGTAACGGGCTCGAGTGGGAGCCTTTTCCTTATTTTCTTAATTCATCAAGGACGAGGAATACCCCTGGTGTTTAAAATGCACCAGGATATGAGGAGTCTCTCTGACGAGAGTAAGTTGAACTTAACAAAGTTAACTTAGCGTTTGGTTTGATAAGTATGTACTAGCTCGAGGAGGAGCTGCTTCTTAGCCCCTTAAGGTAGGTAGTCCTGCCTCTCTTGCAGAGTTCCTCCTCGGTCTGGTGAGCCAAGTAAACTACCAATCCAGTCTAGGTAGCCCGGGGTCTTAATCCGAGGACTTCGTCACCTGGAGACTGACGTATTCTACCAATCCAGTCTAGGTAGCCCAGGGTCTTAATCCGGGGAGTTCGTCACCTGGAGACTGAGTATTCTACCAATCCAGTCTGGGTAGCCCGTGGTCTTAATCCGAGGACTTCGACACCTGGAGACTGACGTATTCTACCCGGATTTTCCTCAGTGTTTCTTATTTATACCTCGTCACCCCATTGGGGGAGTGGGGGAGTGGTAAGAGGGGGAGGCTTGAGGACAGGCCCAGGAGGGTTCTTATGCCAAACGGTTTTTCTCACCAAGTCTTACATCAGCTCCTCGTTAGCCTTCGAGCTTGGGAGAAACACGTCTCCAATTTCTTACTTAACGTGAAATTGAATCTCACTCTCCTGGGAAGGATCTTGCATTTCAACCTTTAGTTCTTTCATAGCGACGAGTGGCGCGGCGCTGCGGTTACGCGCTTGAACCGACGGGGCCGAGGCCGGATGTATTTGCGGTAATCGCCTCGTGACTCCACTGCGAGAGAACGGGGGAGTGACGATTCTCTTACATAAGCCATTCCCGGATAATAACTTCATCAAGGAGTGCCTTGTCGTTGTTGTAGACTCCGTCTGTCCAGAGCAGCGTTCTACCTTTGAGAGCGTGGGCCTTTTGTCCCGCACCGTTCGTCGTCGTATCGAGGAGATGTCGTAAAACGTGCACGACTCATATTAAAACCTAGGTTATGGGTTAAACAAAATGCAGATGTACAATTTTCTTATGTATTTTGAACACCAAGTACAACAGAAACGGAAATAATGAAAAACTGTAAGAGACAAGTAACACACGTCTTCTTCCTACGACGACTGATGATCCAGGGAGGGAAAACAAAAACGGACGCTTATATATGAGCGTAACAGACAGTTCCAGAACTTCTAAGAAAGTTCAATATGACAATCATGCGAGATCCTTTTATTTATTATAATGAAAACAAAATAAATCCCAAGGAAAAAACCTCATTCAAAGTGGAATATAAATTAAAGAATATTTTCATAGATCCATTTCACATACCAGTCAATGCTAACATATTTTTAAGTTTAATAAACTTCTCAGAAGGCAAAGGTTTGGTAAATATGTTAGCTAACATGTCCTGAGTTGAGCAGTAAGTGACTGAAATCTCATTATAAGCTACCATTTTACGAATAAAATATTTTATATCAATATGTTTAGTTTCCGGGTGATTTCTGCGATTATCAGCCAGACAAATAGCAGACCGATTATCTTCATTAAGAGTTACAGGACTTTGAACATTACAATTTAAATTTTTTATAAGTTGTTTAAGCCAAAGAGTCTCTTGGGCTCACTAAATAAAGCTATATATTCTGCCTCAGCAGTAGACAGAGCAACACAGTTCTGCTTAGAAGTACGCCAAGATATCAATCCACTTTTACCTATCTTAATGAAATAACCAGAAGTAGATTTTCGGTCATATTTATCCCCAGCCCAGTCAGAATCTGAATAACCAATGAGAGTATCAGAATTTTGGTTGTCATACAGGGGTATCTTTAAGATATCTATTTTTACAGCAGACCAATATTTCATAGTAGTATAGTATATGGTTATTCATGGGATTTATTTTCTGTTATTAAATCAGCCTAAATAGCGTTTCGAAAACCATAACTATAAATTTATTTGATCGAAGTTTTCGCCTGCTAGTTTTTAGGCCTAAGACGAAAGCGAAATAAATTTAGAAATAATGAACTGGGTTTTAAGAAAAATAATTAAACAAATATAAATATATTCATAGAATCAACGAATGTACAATGAGATAAGCTGGATTAGGTATACAATGTAAGATATGGTAAAATATGATTTACAGTAACGAGATGTGAAGAGAAATGAAGCACGTGAAATAAATATGAAATAATTTGGTGGAATAATATGGTGGAATAATATGGTGACTATGATGGACTGTGAATTAGGGGCTATATGCAGAGAATGGCGAGAGTCGAATGGGGCTGCAAATACGAGAAATAAATAGAATTAGGACATACTCTCGTATGGTCGTTTGCAGAGAATTGCGAGAGGATGTGGAATTAAACTAAGTATGATTTGTTTGGAGGTAAATGACTAATTGTAGAAGGAATGACTACCGACCTTTATGCGGAGAGCGGAGAATGGCGAGAGTCGAATGGGAGAGAATAGTGTTCCAGAAGGTCGAGCTGAAAGTGTGTGTTTGTTTGTGTGTGAAATTTTAAGAGATGTTGTTTGAAACAGTAGTACGTTAAATGAATTGACAAGTAAGATAAATGAATGAATTAATTATTAAGTTGTACATAAAATATGATTTAATTTACAAAAGTTAAGTAAAATAATTGAAAGATTAAATTGACAAAGATAAAGGATTGCATGATATGAATTTTACATAATAATTGATGTGTGTATATATATATATATATATATATATATATATATATATATATATATATATATATATATATATATATATATATATATATATTTAAGTTTCCCATGCGATTTTTATTATAGGAATGCCCAGAGGCATTGCTATAGTAGTTTTAGAACAAAATTTAGCAACATTGCAAACATCATATGTTATATCAGGTCTAGTTCTGGTAGATAAATAGAGCAATGAGCCAACAGCTGATTGATATTTTTCAGAATCAAAAGGATCTGAATCATTGGAATTAAGATCTAGCATATTATTGACATCAGCAGGTGTATAGACACTTTTAGCATTTTCAAAATATAACCTATCAAGCAGACGCTTAACATAGGTAGATTGATATATATTTAAATTTTACCATTATCCTGCACGATATTAACACCAAGGAAGTACTTTAATTTTGCTAAATCCTTAATTTTGTATTTAACAGACAAAGAAGTCTTAATTTCATTAATGACATCAATTGATTTGCAAGCAATAATTAAATCGTCCACATAAACAGCAATAATACATTGGGAACCGTCTTCATTAATACGAGTATATATGAATCACTAGTAGTTTGAACAGAGTTAAGCTATTTTAAATACTTAATAGCATGTTTCACATTTTGAAGCTTGTTTGAGACCATACAAAGATTTATTAAGTTTGCAAACATAATTTTATTTTCCAGCTACAAGGAATACTTTAGGTTGAGTGAAAAATAATTCTTCTTTTAGTTCTCCATTGAAAAAGGCAGAAGATACATACATTTGATGTACTTCTAAACCTTGACGAGCAGCTAATGACAGTATTGTGTGTACAGAGTCGAACCGCACACCTGGACTAAAGGTTTCGTCATAGTGGATACCATTTTGGGGGAAAAACCCTTGTGCTACTAACCTAGCTTTATATGAACATACAGAGCCGTCAGAACCTAATTTTCTTTTCAAAATCTATTTTGATTTGATAGGTGTTTTACCATTATTAAATTTAACTAAGGACCATACATTATTTTCCTTAATTGACTTGATTTCATTTTCCATGGCTTCTTTCCAATATTTAGCTTCAAGACCACTAAGAGCTTCTTTCACAGTTGTTGGTTCATAAATATGAGTTGCTGAGAGTAGCCCAATCACCCAGTCAGTCAGGAGTTCTCCTTTCCTTGGTTGATCGTCGGAGCTCAGTTGCTTCAGTGTGAGGTGTATCTTGTTCCTCTTCGAAGGCAGTCGGAGCAGTGCCGGTTTAACCTAGTAGCACATGTAGCACGTGCTACGGGCCCCGCAGGGATGTAAAAAAAATGAGAAATAATTAAGGTTTGCCCTTAGGCACATAAGGCTGAGACAAAATAATTATTCATTTTCCTGATTTTTATATTATTATTATTATTATATATATTAAATAAAATTAAATAGAATCAAGAACGAAGTAAGAGTCAGCATGGGTCAAACAAGATTGAACCTTCTCTCTCTAATTAATGAGTATTGAGCACGAGTTACTGAGGGAAATCAACACGTCAAGGATAATTGAGGAGTTTTCTGTTGCAACGTCTCGTAAGTGCTTCATGTGAGCCACGTAGTAACTAGTTGGTGTGCACTCAATTCAGTAAATGGTTCCAAGATTCTCCAAGGTAGCACAAAGAGGTTACTAGCTAAGCTACTGCGAGATCCTTTTCATCATCATTACTAACCCTATAATTTAAGAGGGGATTTTTTTGAGTATTTGAATAATAATTTCATCTTAGTTTGATTATGACATGTTTTTTTATCAAAGTTATTTCTAATAATTCTTTTCTAATATAAAAAAACAAAATGATGAAGTTCAGAAATATATAAGTATCGGAATTTTGTGAATTTTTTAAAACCCAAAGAATTACAAATGGTGAAGTTCAGAAGTAAATATACATAAGTATCGAAATTTTGTGATTTTTTTTTAAAAAAACAAAGAATTACAAATGGTGAAGTTCAGAAAATTTATTTTTATATATCTTCTTCTAAAGGGTGTTTCAACAAGGACGCTCGAGCTTTGTCAAGCGATAGTGGCCATGTTGAAGCGACATCTGACAACCTCACTGTGAACTGTTTAGTAGTACTTGGCAAGTCAGGATGAAAGCTTATAGCGTTAAACAGCCTGTGCAAATCATCAAATGTTATTATCAAAATCAGTGCTCCGTTCAACAAACGTTCCGCGCATTACGTGATTTCTATCATCTTCAGCGACGAGGCCCATTTTTGGATGAATGGATTTGTGAACAAGCAAAATTGTCGGATTTGGGACGAAAACAATCCACATGAGATACACCAGCACCAAATGCATCCCAACAAAGTCACTGTTTGGTGCGGATTTTCGTCTAAAGAATCATCGGTCCGTATTTTTTTGAGAACGAAGATGAGATTGCCATAACCGTCCATAGCGAGACCTACAGATTGATGATAAGCAACTTCTTGTAACCTCAACTGGATTATATGCCTGATATGGAGACTGACGACATGTGGTTCCAACAGGACCGCGCTACGTGGCACACTGCGCACGCCACGATAGACATTTTGCACCAGCGATTTCAGGGCAGGGTCATCTCGCGTGGCAGCAACGTCAACTGGCCACCTTGATCATGCGATTTAACGCCATTATACTTCTTTCTTTGGGGCTACCTTAAATCGCAGGTCTATGCGAATAATCCGCAAACAGTTCATGTCTTCAAAGTCAACATAACGAACACCATCCAGCAAATTCACACTTAATGCCATAAAATGTACTTTCAAATTTAAAATAACCTGAGTGCATATATCACACACAACTTGTTTTATTTACATTTAAAAATTGAGCGACCTTATTGAAAGACCTTTTATAACTATATTTTAGCAACGTGATACTTTCTTCGGCGGAAAATTTAGTTTAGAATTCCTTTTTAGAATTATTATAATAGGCGAAGTTCAGAAAAATTATAAAAATTTAACCATGGCTGCTTTTTTTAGATTTTGAATATTAATCTTAGTAGCGAAGCGCAAGTTTTCCCCGTAGGCGGGAGTGGTGAAGCCATTGCCTGGTATTTATTATAATGAAAACAAAATAAATTCAAGAAAAAATCTCATTCAAGGTAGAATATAAATTAAAAAATATTTTCATCAACTCACCCAAAACCCGCAGCTCAACCCTCGTCGCCTCCTCCCTCGCTCTTGATGAGAGCACCGACACGAAGGACACGGCCCAGCTGTCTGTTTTCATCCGTGGGGTCACCTCTGACCTCCAGGTGTGTGAGGAATTCCTCCAGCTTGTCCCGCTGCAGGGCACCACCAGGGGCAAGACATCATCGACGCCGTGCTTCAGTGTGTGGAACACACTCCTTGGACCTCTTCCGTTTTGTGTGCGGACGATCAAACGATGCCCCGGCGATGATTGGGGAGAAGAATGGCGCTGCTTCGCTGCTAGTGCGCCACTGTGAGGGCGACGGATAAACTCAGACCATCCACAAGGTGCACTGCATCATCCACCATGTGTCTCTGTGCGCCCAGTCTGCCAACCTCTTTGATGACATGTCTGTCGTAGTGAAGGTTATCAACTCTATCCTCTCCCGCAGCCATAACCACCGCTAGTTCCAGGCACTGATGGACGAGGTGAATGTGAACTACAACGACCTGCTCTACTTCTGTGAGTTCCGCTGGCTGAGTCGTGGGGCTATGCTGTCGCGTGTGTGCGACCTGAAGCATGACATCGCCACCTTCCTCCATCGGAAGAACCTTCCCCACGCTGATCACTGCTCCGACCCGCGATGGCTCGCTCGCCTGGCCCTGCTCACGGATATCACTACGCACCTGGACGCCCTCAAGCTTTTCACCACCCCCTTTGACTTTCCCGTGGACAACGCCCCTGACCCCCTCTAGATAGAGTTGGTGGACCTCGTCTTAACTTCTAGGAATTTTCCAAAATACATTGCGCATGTTCAACGCATCGTGGCCATGTTTGGCATCACCTACTGTTGCGAACAGCTCTTCTCCAAAATAAAGTACACGAAGTCTCACCTTCACTCCCAACTCTCGGGCCGCCACTTCAATGACATTCTTCTGTTGTCTACGGCATTCATTGAAACAACTCTTCATGGCAAGCAGCACCAGCTGTCTCACTGATTTGTATGTTTTTCAATAAAATTCTTGCATAATGTATTCTAGTATATATATATATATATATATATATATATATATATATATATATATATATATATATATATATATATATATATATATATATATATATATATATATATATATATATATATATATATATATATATATATATATATATATATATATATATATATATATATATATATATATATATATATGTATGGTCACTTTGGGGATTTCGTTTGTCACTCCGGTCCGCGCGCCTGCTCCGAAAAGTCTCATCTAGCCCTCACTCTAAAAAGGTGAAATTTTGTATAAAATATTTTTATGTCAATTTTATTGATTAATTTTAAAGATGACGAAGTTACCGTTGGAAATTAGAAGCAGTTAAAGAGAAAGAATCAACTTATTCAAACATGTTTATATAATGGAAAACTGATGAATTGATATAATTAAGAAAAATTATCTTAAATGTTAATATATTTCTTCGAGGAAATGCAGTATGTTGATTTAAATCGTGCTAGGTATCTTTTATTGAGATAGCCTGGGAAAATAAAGTGTTCGATAACCTCCTTACACTTCTCGATAAAATTTCAACGAAAGAAAATATGGGAATTAGTTATAAAAAAAATAATACAAGCCTAGAAACCACGGATGGGAATTCAATGAAATCTGCATAATTGAAAATTGCTTAAAATATAATTGCCGTTGGGAATTTAGTTTGGAGAAATACGTTACCTATTAATTTATCAAAACAATATATATATATATATATATATATATATATATATATATATATATATATATATATATATATATATATATATGTGAGAATGGATGGGGAGAAAGAAAAGTCTAGACACTACACAGAGCTCTTTATTGACGTTTCGCCTCTTGGCTTCCTCAGAATGGAACTCACAAGAGAGATGGAAGATCGCCGCTCGACCATTCGTAGAGTTAGTCTGGGTCGCGGTCAATTGCTCTTCCCCAGCCGTTTTCCCCTCGTCTCGACCCTTTCGCCTCTTCATTAATGAGCCTTGCCGCACCTGTCGCTAGCTTGAAGAAACCGTCCCGGTGATTTGTCGACCTATAGGAGAGAATATATGTAGCTTCAATAATACTACGCTCACGTTTTGATAAACCTTTTTGAACTATACTCACCCCATCCCATTTGGGTAAATGCCCACATTCATCTATATGCACCACTAACGAGTTTGAAGTTCTATGTGCCCGGACGTCCCTCTTGTGCTCACTAAGTCTAGTTTTGATGTCCCTACCAGTCTCTCCGTAATAACTCTTTTCGCACCCTTCACACGGAATCTGATAGATTATGCGCTTAATACTAATAATATATATTGTATTGGACAGTCGGCTATACCAGGATAGCATGTTTTAGCTTGTCGCAACTTGTATGACACAAATGGTTGACTGCGTGAGCCGGTGAGGGAAGATTGCTTGCATCAGTTCAAATTCAGTTAACAGATGGTCACATTTGTGTTCGGTTGTATATTGAAAGCGCTTATCGTTATTTCAACTGCTGCATGGCAACTTCAACTTCTTCGAAAGAGTGTGAAATGGAGAGATTAGACAATAATAAAGAAGAGGAAGATAAATAATCATGTAAGTATAGTCATCCTTTACTAGATGGTAAATTTATTAGAATGAAATCTTCCGACGGAAAAAAAGGTGAAGTGTGTACATACACACTTAACCTTTTTTTTCCGTCGGAAGATTTCACTGTAAAAATTGAAATCTCTGCGGCGAGTAATGCTACTTCCAATCTACGCATTCATTTGAAGGTAAGAATTTATTAAAGCTAATTATATGATACTTAACCCTTTATGTCCTAATAGAACATAATATATGTACTCTTTCAAATTATGCTTCCTATAAGCTTATTTTTCATAAGGTTGTTTTGGAACGGAATAGAACATATCTGTACTCTTCAAAATTAAGAATGAAATACTATCTGGCTACTTTTTCCTAATGAAGACTGTGTTGTGACTTCTTGTTTGCCCGAGTCACACAAATAGGTAAGAACGTGACCTGCTCTGAACTTAATGACCAATAGATTCCCAACCAGGTAAGATTATACAAATAAATATATATTTCCGCGTTTGGTAATGTTTCAAGCTTGTTCTAGAATATTTTTTATTTAAGTAATGATATTTAGTGATAATTAGCGATTATTTTTCCAAATTGGCCATATTTGTTCTAATCGTTCTATGCACCATATTTTCGTACATTTTTCATATTGGGCTTCAGCAGCAGTTTTTCTAAGCAAATACGCATATGAATTTACTAAATATTGCTAGAACATAATTATTTTACATAAGGTATTTTTAATATATATATATATATATATATATATATATATATATATATATATATATATAACATTGATGACAAGAGATATACAAATAAATTTATTGTACATAGTATAAAATAATTAATTGCTTTTGCAGGTACTTCGTCTGGGCTTATTCCAACTCCAACTTCTTATGGGAACAACAGGAAAAGAGCAACCCTGGTAGAAACATTGCAATATATCAGTGATGTGGATGATGAACCATCTGACTGTAAAGATGAAAGTGTACTATATTAAGAGTACTTGCCAAACATCAATGACTTGAATGGTTGATTGAATATTACATTTATATATAAAAAAATGAGTTTGAAGTAACTATGTTAACATAGAATTATGAAAAAATGAAATAGTTATAGCTTATTTGAGAAAATAATTGCAAGTGATAGAAAACTAAATCTTTTTCCCAAACTTATCAAAGGCATGATTGTTTTTATTATTACTCTTTCAGCCAATGAACTCCATTTCACATAAAGGTTTTAAGCCTTTTATTTGCCCTTCCCCCCCAAATAAAAATAGGTAAACAATATAACTTAAATACTCTGTTTACAAAAAGAAAGTAGTTGTTCATTTTATTTATAGATGCACTGATGGATTCTGAGTCAGATACAGAAAAAGATGGAGAATCTACTCTTGTACTCGAAGTAAATGCTTCTTCATCTTAAATATTTGTTGGTGGTGATAAGAGGCCAAATAATAAAAGAAAAAGGACTGTTATATGGAAAAATCTTTCAGTAAGTGACAAATTTGACTTTCCCCCTTCGCCATTTTAAAATCATGCAACAGATCCAATAGAAACTCTGCAATCTCCTTTACAATATTTCAATGATTTGATGAATACAATTGTGGAACAATCTAATTTATACAGCCTGCAAAAAAAACACCCAAAAGCCTCTATCTCTAAATTTAGTAGAATTGTAGCAATGGCCGGGAATGTGCATGTATTTTTCAATAAGCAAAATTTCAAACACTAAACTTCACTGTATGCCAAACTTATCAAATGATAAGGTTTCAGACATTATAAGTCGTGATAGATGGCAAGAAATTAAATCCAACTTTCATCTTTCAGATAACCAAAATATTAATAATAATGACAAACCTTTTAAAATCAGACCTCTAATTGATCACCTGAGATCCAAATTCAAGCAAATTCCAATGACTGAATATCTGTGTATCGATGAACGGATGATTCCTTTCAAAGGAACATCAAGCAGGAAACAATATATACGCCAAAAACCTCATAAATGGGGTTACAAAGTCTTCATCTGAGTGATAGTGAAGGAATGGTTATGACTTTATACCTTACGTTGGAAAAATAACTCCAGTAGAAAATCCTGATGTTCCTGACCTTGGGCCAAGTTCCAACACTGTATTACATCTTGCTCAATGCATTCCTACTCATAATAATCATAAACTATTCTTTGATAACTAGTTTACATCTCTCCCTCTTGCTACTTATTTAGTGACTCAAGGGATTTGGTGCTGTGGCACAGTTCAAGCTAGAGGCACAGTTCAAGCTAGAAGATTGCCCAGTCTGAATTTTAAATCAGATAAATAGCTTCAACGTAAAGGCCGAGGTTCAATGGATGTATGGAGAACAGGATTTGAAAATATATATGTTGCTGCTGTAAAATGGTTAGATACTAAACCAGTATGCCTAGTCTCAACTTACCTCTCTGATAAACTTCACGATTCTTCCAACAGATATGACAAAAAAAGCCATTCAAGGATTGACGCAACACGTCCAAATATAGTGAAGGTTTATAATAAAAAAAATGGGCGGGGTAGATATCCATGATCAAAGAAATACTAGCAACGTTTCATTTTTCACTTTTTGGACATGACTGTTGTGAATAGTTAGCTTATTTACAGGCGTGATGCAGAAAGTTTAGGGATTCCAAAATCGAAACGAAGTAACCTTTGCGAATTCAAACTGAAGCTTTCTTTTGCAGTGATGCAAAGTGGCAAAGATGTAATCAAGAAAAGAGGAAGAATATCTCTGAATAATGTAGAAACTGCATACAATAAAAAAACCCAATGGAAATGCAACAAAACCTATATCACAAAAAGAGATAAAGTTAGACAAATAGGACATTTTCCAGCAGTGGGAGAAAATAGGTTCACTTGCAAAATTCCAGGATATAAGGATAAAGTGTTTTTCTATTGCATGAAGTGTAATGTTCATTTATGTTGCGATAGGAACAGAAACTGTTTCTTTACTTTTCATAATCAATAATGTAGGCATAAGAATAAACCTTTTCGCGCATTTTATGATTTTCAAACTTTGAATATTTTGCTCATACGAAAGATATTTTTCCCCAACAATTACTGCTAAATAGAAAATTAAAGGAAATATATTCATTTATTTTCATTATTATAAGCTGTTAGAGAGCAAAGCAAGAAATTTTGTTCATATTCATAAATGTTTTATTATGGCCCCCTAGCGACCGATTAGGACAAATATGTCCTGTTTAAAAAATATCAAATATATATATATATATATATATATATATATATATATATATATATATATATATATATATATATGTATATATATATTGTTCAAAACTTTATGCAAAAGCGCTAAAAGAGTCCTCCTAAGTAAAAAATATCAACAAATATTTATTTTTCCATGTAGAAAAAAATGTAGGCCATAAAGGGTTAATTAAATTGACAAGTTTCACTATTTCTTATTTTTAAAAAATGGCAAAATTGATAGTAGCTAATGATAATGTTAAGTAACATTGGTTTACCATGCACGAGCCTACCTGCTTCCTTTTGCAACACCTTTATTTATAGTATATGCTAATTGAATTTAACGTGAATTATGCCAACGTGAAAGAAATGTCCTTCCATTATCTGATCCGCTTTTTGGTGCAAAAAGCAGATAAATACGTAGCAGCTCAAATAAAAGATTCAAAATTAAAATGTTCAGTATTAGACGATGGTCCTTCATGCAGCGGTGTTTTGCGGTGAATACTAAGAAGGTCAAACAATCTGTTATTGATAAGCTGATTGCAGTTTTTATCATACAAGGTGTGCATCCCCTATCAACCATGGAACAACCAGGTTTTGTGAGATTAATTAAAGGTGAGTTTTGAGTTACAAATTCTGAATATGAAGGACTAATAATATATTTATGAATTAATGTACCAGTCCTATATAGCTATGATATTCATATAGCTACATTTTATATGCATACCATATATTCTCATTTCACTGTGAAAATTTATTTGACTGACAATAATCACACATTCCACTACCGCAGGTCTAAATTCTACAGTCATTTCAAGGCGGACGCTAGGCCGAAATACTATAGAGGAAGAGAAAGTGGCAAGAGTCCTCTTACTTATGTCTTACTGCAGATATTTGTTCAACTCGCCACCGTAGTTTTTTGGGCGTTATAGTTCATTGGGTATGTTAAGATTTTGCTCTTTATGAAATATGAAATTGAAAATGTCTTTACAATTAGGGACTTATCAGCTCTTGGCTGAAAGCAGACCTATTTGTTGTTGTAATTTATCTCGATTATATTAATATGTAAAATTTATGGAAACATTTATGAGACAAACATTGGACTGTTATTCCATTTTTTTTTTAGCCTAGGAAACTGCTCTTGTCTGTCCCAGTGGAGTATTGGCATGCTGTCGCTTCAAAGGAGATCATAACTACATCGAGATTTCTGAACATATGGAGAATATCATCATTGAATACGATATCCCCCTGCAAAAATTCATGAGCACCGTCACTGATAACACTGATAGCGTTTAAGGAATTTGCAGTCACTGCTGCAAATGTGTCCCCAGATTCAGAAGATGGAATCCAGGTAGGTGAAGAAGATCAGGGTGAGCACGAACCGGATTATAATTTCTTAATGAGAAGTGCCTTAGATCAGGAAGAAGACCTTTCATTTGACCCATGCAGCTTCAGCCTACCTAAGCATGTGCGCTGTGCTTCACACACACTCATTATCATCGCCACAACTGCTGCAAAACAGGCACTGAAAATACCTTCCTTTACCTATGCTGCGATGGTGAAATGCTCATCATTATGGAACAAAAGCGGTCGTCCGAAGTCAGAAGAGATTATCAAATCTGTTATCAAATGCTCACTAAAGATGCTTTGCATTACAAGGTGGAACTCTCTGTTCGATGCATTGTCATTACTTTTAAAACACAAGGATAAATTACATCAACTCATGTCGTCCCTTGAACTTCCAGTGTTGAGAAGTCAGGAAATTGAATTTCTTGGAGAGTATATCTCAGTTTTGGCTCCTATTGCAGTGACAATTGATCGCCTACAGAGAGAACAAAACTGTTTATTTATGGAGAATTGCTCCTTACCTTGCTCACTGTGGAGAAGAAGCTGAAGAGCCTTCAGTCACATTCTCTGAAATTTTACCAACCTCTTCTAAGTGCAGTTACTAAAGGCTTTGGAAAGCACTACCAATCTTATTTGACCTTAGCAAATGAAGCCAGCGTTACAGATGCTATTATTGCATCAACAAGCCATCCATTCTTCAAACTCCGCTGTTAGATATAAGTATTTCATGAGACAGTTTAAGCCACCAAGACTGTTTAAAATATTATGATTCAAGGGATTGAGAATTTAGCAGAGGGACTCGAAGCTGAATCATCCAGTGGTGCATCAGACAGTGACGATTATTTTGGATTTACAAAACCCACTCAAACACGATCAACCGCAGATTTAGAATTGTTCAGTTACCTTTGGGATTCAAATAAAACACTTCAAAGTTTAGATAGATATCCAAACCTAAAAAGTTTTTTATTAAATACAACACCACCTTTCCGTTGTCAGCTCCTGTGGAACGGCTATTCTCTTTAAGAGGATTGACCTTATCTCCAAAACGGAGTTCTTTATCTGACAAAACATTTCAGCAACTGATATCACTTAAATGTAATGCTGATATAAATAGTTAACTGAAATTTCATTCTATGGAACTTTCTATTTTTTTTTGTAGTACCTAAGCCCAATTGTCATCAAATCCTACATTAGTAATTATAATATACAATTTCATTTTAATGTATATTTTTTGTTGTGATACCAATGGTCCTTACCATGTATTTGAAATGTATTTAAAAATGTATCTAAATACATTAATGTATTTAGTATCTAAATACATTTTTCTCATGTATTTAATATTTAGTATTTAAATACTTTAATTGTATTTAGTTCCCACCTCTGAATTTAATTTAGTTTAATCTGATGACAGACGCTTTGTTAGAAGCGCTGCCGGTGACAAAATTGACCCTGAATTTGTTAAAAGTCTACCAAACCTGGAGAAGACAGCGTCACGGTATGGAGGATGTTTGTGCCTGAAGAAGTTGGTCCTCTAGTATGAATAGTTGGAACGGTATATGCTAATGTGTACATAAACCGTACAACAAAATGTTATACCTTCACTCCGAACATCTGTGAACCAGCCAGCAGCACTCGTCATCAATTTCCTCAAAAACTCACATCTCAAACAATCACCTAAACTACCTTGGAGCCACAGCCATATCCGTACTCACAAGCATCTTCCACCACTCCTGGCTGCGCAAAATTATTTCCCCCAGTTGGAAAAATGCATACATCATCCCTATTCTTAAACCAGAGAAGCCCCAATCCTTCCCACTTCATACCGACCCATCTCACTTCTCTCAACCATCTCTAATACACTTGAAAAACTAATCATTGATAGAATCAAGCCCATCACATTACTGTCACACACCCAACAAGGCCTTAGAGAACATTATTCCAAAAACACATTACTAATCTCCATAACAGATCACATCTTGGAAGGCTTAAAACCACAAAAATTGGATAGCCAACCACCAATCCAACAGACATGACCAATTAGTAGAGCACGGCTCACAGTGCAGGAATTAAAGACCCCACAACAGCGTCCCCCAGCGCGCTGTACTCTACCCTTCCCCCTTCAACATCTCCATGCCCAACATCCCAACTCATTATCCAAACCAGTCCTTAAATATATATGCAGATGACCTAACCATCTTTTTCCAAGCCACCACCACACACATGCTCCAGACAACTAAACATATACCTTCCAAAACTGGCTAACACTAAACAGAATGTCTACCTCTCTATCCCCCCTCATGAATATAACAGACACCTCTGCCCACATCACGCTCCAAGGCCAATCTTTCCCATCCTAACCTAACCCCACCCTACTGGACATGACCCTGGACCCATTCATGACATTTGCTGCAAAAACACTTAACATAACTTCCGAGGCCACATCAAAGCTGAATGCCCTAAGGGTACTCACAAACACCAATTTCGGGCAACAGAAAGAAACACTTAATACACTATATAAACCATTCATCCGCACCACCATAAATTACGTACCCCCAGCCTGGGCACTCAGGTTTCCAACATCAACTTGGAGAAACTACAAGTAACACAAAACACAGCACCCTGCATCGTAACCGGCTGCAGAAAAGCACCCTGATACCCTGACTCTACGCAGAAAGCAAAATCCTACCCATCAGCGACCACCTAGACATGGCGGGCATACAATGCTTCAGTAAACTGCGCCAACCTGCCCTTCCACTACACACTCTCTCCATTCCCGCTCCCATCCCAGAGACATTAGAACTACCCCATTTCTCACTAGTCAAAACTACTGTGGACTATTCCAAACCCCACTGAACCAGAAAACAATGCAACACCTACGCAACTACTTCATCTGTGAAGACTCGGACGACGGAAAAACAACACCCTACTTCAACGCGTTCCCACTTAACATCCAACCTCTGGAAACCGCCCTGGATCGTCGAATCTTAGTCTCTCTTGTCCGCATACGCCCCCCCCCCTCACTACATGAATACATAAACAGACTAGACCTTAACATCCCCCCTACTGCCTCCACTACAACCGCCAACTGACAGACGACACTACTCATCTCATTCTTCATTCCCTCGAACACCTCTGGGCTTACCGTCATATCACCTCACTCGTAGACCTCTGGAGAAGTCTGCTTTCCGTGATGGCATTCCTGAGTGCTGCCGGGTTTGACCGAAGAGAACCTAGGGGCCACAAAGTCAAGTTTGAGAATGATATAGATATTTTCAGTGAACGAACTTGGAAGTTGACTTAAGCATCAAATAAAGAGATTTAAAGAGTTTCCAATAATTAGGTTGCTTTAAGAGAATTATAAATTTACTTGATGATATTAGGTAAATTGAACTAGTCACACTGGACAAGGAATAATATAAATTAATAGGTCTGTTTTCCATAGTGTAGACAAAATGTCAAAGATAAAATATTAAGTTGAAGAATAAGTTCTTGCGGTTTTATCAAATTTATTCATTACCATTAACAATTTCAGAAAAACTTCATTTTTAATTGATAACAATTAAAAACGTTCAACTAGTTTTTCGATGCCTCTGCAATAAAAATCTCTGGATTTTGACTCGAAGAATTCGTTTAACCAGGTTCTTAATTTCATATCAGTATTGAACGCAACGACACGCAAATTGTTGGAGAACGATCGGAACAGATGGAAATCCGATGGAGCTAAGTGTGGCGAATATGGAGGATGCGGCAGGATTTCCCAATTAAGCGTTTGGATGGTGTCTTTTGTCATATTGGCAATGTGAGGACGAGCATTGTCGTGTTGTAGAAGGACTCCATAACGTCAATGAGGTCGCTTTTCAAGAATAGATTCGGCAAGTCGATACATTTTTTGAACGTAGAGTTCTGCATTGACAATCTCAGTGTTCGCAAGGAGCTCATAAAGAATGATGCCTTCACAATCCCACCACACACACAGCATCGTTTTTCGTGGACGAAGTCCTTGCTTAAATAGCGGAAGTGGTTTTTTGATTGGGGCTAAGCTATTGTTTTCGATGGTTCATGTTGACATAAACACACCACTTTTCGTCGCCAGTGATGATGCAGTGAAGAAATCTGTCCTTATATCCACGAGTAGTCTTATGACGAGAAAGAAAACCCACGACAATCGTGGAGCGTTGAAGTTTGTTGCTTTCGCTCAAAGCGTGCGGAACCCATGCACCGAGTTTTTGAACCTTCCCCATCTAATGAAGGTGATTCACTACAGTATTCTGATCATACGTCAATTGTACAGCCAATTCTCTAGTCGATTGACGAGGATTTTTATGAAGAAGGTCGTTCAATCGATCTTCATCCAACTTAATTGGGCGACCAGAACGTTCTTCGCCATTAAGATTGAAATGACCGTTTTTGAAACGTGAAAACTACCATTGAGCTTTCCTTTCTGATAAAGCATTTTCTCCGTACACAGCACAAATATCGCGACGAGCTTTGGCTGCGTTTGCATTGTTCCTGTCTCGATTGAAAACGAATAACAAGTGTCGAAAATGCGCCTTTCTTTCAACTTGACCGTCCATTTTGAGGGTACAGAACAAAAATTAAATTAACACAACTTTTAAATAAACCGCAATGACTTATTACTCAACTTCAAGACGTAGCCTAAGCAAAAGCCTAATACTTCGCTGTTAAGAGACGTAGCCTACCTAACCTTTGCAAATTTTACTCTCATTATTTATTATTGTTTCTTAATATGTGCACAAATCACGTCAACAAAACTTAACTCAACACAACATTAAAAAAAAACGCAAGAACTTATTACTCAACCTAATATATAAATGTTTCATCGCGGCCAAAAGTTTTCGAACACCCGGAATTTTTCTTATTCCTTTGATAGGTCTATGAATATGTTGGTTTAGGTGTGTATGCATGTGCCCAAAACATCTGGGAAGAGAAATGAAAGTACAAGCTTACATATGTATAACTTTTTTGAATGGTCTAAAATGGCGATGATTTTGCCATCCTGGCCTCAGTATGTGGTATGTTAAAGTCAAATTGTTTTCATATAACACATCATATTTGTTGATTAATATGATATTCCATGTAAACAGGATCTGATAAATATATGATAATGGCAAAAAACCGTAACTCTTCCATGGAGGAAAGAAATCTGATACACAAACTGAACGACAAATCACCCAAAGGGTCGGCGGATCACATTCCGGTGTTGCAGAAGTGTTGAAGAGGATCCTAAAAGTGAGATTATCCAAGACAGACCTTGTTCTGGGCCACACAGTGATGACAAGTCTCTGCGTCGCCTAAGTCTTCGGGATCGTATGAAAACCGCAGTCCAATTGCAAAATGGATGAATACAAGGGGGCAGGATTGATACATCCATCAGAACAGTCCGTCCCAGACTGCCTGTACAATGCCTGAAGTCATGTAAAGTCCGCCAGAAGCCAATGATCAGCCTTCAGCAGAAGCGACACCGATTGGCTCGGGCACGTGTTCGCCGCAACTGGACCATGCGTCAGAGTAGTATTTTATGGTCCGATGAGTCACTTTTCAGTCGTTATTGACCCCAGGTAACCTTAGAATCTTCAGGTAAGCACTGAAATCGAGAGTTCCTAAAGCAAATAGTAAAGCTTGTCGCCGTTCTGTAAAGGTATAATTTCAAGTTCAGCGGTGTTTGGTCCACCCATTTATGTTGATACCATGAATCCAGAGAAGTATCAAGCTGTCCTGAGAAATTACATGCTACCCTCAGCCCGAAACCTCTCCAGAAATGCCCAGAGTGTGATTTTTCTGCACGACAATGCCCCATGTCACCGGTCTCCGTACACCATAGTGGTTCCTAATAATAATATCACGTTGATTGACTGATTCCATCAATTTCCGGAATTGAATCAACTGGAAAACCTCTGACAGGACCTGAAAGAGACCTTAAGACACCGTGAACCAATCTACAATGAACATGTAAAGACAGTTATCAACGAGGAGTGGGCCAGTATCACACTTATGTGTTCCTCCATCGTGGAGACCAAGGCCTCGAAGAATAAATGCTCTCATCACTGCAAAGGAACTCTCGACACTCTACTGAGATTCTTGTATCAGTTTGGTGTTGCTCTAATTTTCACAGCTTCATCTGCTATATGTTGACGTTACATGTTTTGGTAAATTTTGTATTTTGTTAATTCTTGTTGATTGTTTGGAGAATATATAACTTATTGTTATTTTTCTTCCTTATTTCACTGTTATATTCATATTGATATGTAAATAAAAACTTTACTACTTTGCATTCATCTAATTTCATAAGATTTCCGAG
Source organism: Ceratothoa steindachneri (assembly GCA_963969495.1). Lineage (NCBI taxonomy): Eukaryota > Metazoa > Arthropoda > Malacostraca > Isopoda > Cymothoidae > Ceratothoa > Ceratothoa steindachneri. The sequence goes on from OZ018331.1 coordinate 96,733,835, forward strand.
GTGTGCGAAAACTTTTCGCCGTGGCTCTAAGTACCTTATTTAATTTGTATTCCCTTTCCAGACCACATTAACTATTAGTACATTTCAGCCTTGTTACAATCCATTTCTACATTAATACCAACAAATACCACTATTTCACCATTTGCCACTTAAGTTCATTTACACCAAATTGCTATTTTAAAGTCATCATAATTTCATATCTTATTTAGGTCATCCAAGTCAATCAAAATTGAGTCATGGTTTTCTCAAATAACCCAATTATTACACTTATAAATTTCTTAATTCGATGTTCGTAATCGAGTTGAAATAAAAGTTCTAACATTGAAAATATTTATACATATCATTTTTAAAGTGACTATATCCTCCAATTTCTTTATAAATTTTTCATTAATTAAAATTATATAGCTTTATCCTCCAAAAAATATACATATGTACTTTCTCTATTTAATTGGATAAATAAAGATTATCCAATTATTCACTATTCTTTGTTCGTTCCAAGTTGCTTAACGCCACCAACTTTATAATTCCTTTTCAATAAGAATTTCGAACTTAATTCATATTTAAAAATACCAATTGTAATTATTATATTTTTATTCATTTCATTTTTTATCAAATTCAATCAACAAGCCATTAATAATTAAATTCATCGTTATTTTTCCAATTTTATCCTTTTCAACTGCTTCGAAGCATAAATATATTTATTAAAAAAAACATTCCTAGTATCTAATTTCCATTGTGGGATGTTATAAGTTTTCAAACCACTTCATATAACATATCTACCCGATAAGAATTAGAGAAATACCTGATGACTGGAAAAGAGCGAATGTAGTGCCCAATTTCAGGAAGGGGAGTAAAGAGGATCCGAATAACTCCTATAGTCTGTAAATTTCCAGTGAAAATAGTTAAGAAAGGGATTTTTGAACATTTAGAAAGTGATAGTGTTAATCAATCATGCTCAGTATGGGTTTAGAACAGTTAGATCGTGTCAAACAAATTTACTAGAATATCTATATTTTGTAAATAAAACAATTAGATAAGAGTGAGAATATATATGTAATTTACATGGATCTTAGCAAAGCTTTTGATAAGGTTCCACAGAAAAGCCTAGTTTACAAAGTAGAAAGGCTTGGGATATCTTACGGTATTTTAAATTGGATAGCTGAATTGCTGAAGTTTAGGAAGCAGAGGGTGCTACTAAATAAAGTAAAGTCACAGCCGAGGGACGTTATTAGTGGGCTGTCTCAAGGATATATCTAAAGAGGAGTAGAAGATAAGATGGTTCGAAAACTTTATTATAAAATTTAGAAATGAGGGAAAATAAGAGAATGAGTTTTAGAAAAAAATAATTTAATTTAAGCCTCTATATTATAGCAAACGATGTTTGATGATATAAAGCAATTTGGAAAATAAACAATGAAGTTAATGATTGATGGATCATATATTGAAATTGCTGAAAATTAAATATAATAATTACAGTTCGGGAATTCCTTTGGACATCTAAGTTAGCTATTCATTTGTTATAACAATAGATTTAAAAACTCGACGACATTAGGTAACCTGCGACGAAAAAGGCATAAGGAAAAATAAAAAAAAATAATTGAAAAGGGTGTTATTTATCTTATTAAATGAAGTGTAAATTTTCTGGGAGATTAAGTATATATAAAATATGGTAAATTTGATTAATTAATAGGAATTTGGATGGTATAGTTATTTCAAAATGATATAAATATTTGATAAAGTTGAAGACGAGCTATTCTGACAAGATCCTTGGGCGATTGAAGCTCGTTTTCTTTTATGTTTCGTTTCTACCTACCGTCTACCTTCGCTGGTTTTGTTGAGAGGCCCTTTGGGCAACTTCTCGTACAGGAGGATTTCAATCTAGTTTCTCTGATGTTTTCACTACCTCTATTTAGTAGTAGCTTGGATCTTAGGTAGGTAGGTTCTCTAGTTTGTAATGTGTCGTGAGTAATGCATAATGTTTCATCCTCTTTCGATATAATGTATAACTGAACTAGCATTAAAAGAGGGGGGGGGGTGCAGCCCCCACCCAAAACAAACAATACTATAGGGGGTTTGGTGGTGAAGCCCCTACTGGTGGGTGTGGGGGCAAAGCTCCCCCCCACTCTATGTTTATAAAACCATATTTTGCTTCAAATTCAATGACCTCATCCATCAACGAACAATGCTTTATTTTGTACTCTCTTTTTTACCTTCTTTCACAACTTTTTACACTCAATTCTTTCCTTTTTATATAGTATATCATTTATTCATCGTTTTATCAAATTGTTTACTCTTTAGAATAAATAATTCGAAATTATCTTGGAACTAGTTTACATTTCTTGTTTAATTATTATTATTATTTTTTTTTGCAATTTCTGTATTTTCTATTGAGTTTCCTTACTATTTTGAAATAATAATTGGATCTTTTTGTTTCAACTGTTTTTTGGCGGGAATTTTAAATGTGTAACCTTAATCGTGAAGTTGAAGCAGTTTGAATTATGGTAGGTCTATGTGAAGTTTCTCCAAGAAATTATTTATCCCTTGGCTCATTAATTAGTGACCGTGAGAAAGTTATTAAATTTTTAGGCGAACAGAAATTAATCTCATTATCAATCCCTTGTAAGCATTGTGCTAAACTCCTCTAAATACAACGTGGATATCCATTTAATTACAAGAAATATAAACGCGACCAAGACAGCGTTGAAAACGTACGACCTTGTTTCTAACCCATCTGCTCTTAACGGAATGATCCTTCGTATCATCTATTGGTTTGTTGGAAACCAAAATACAGTATTTTAAGAGGATGATAGCACCGCCCACTTTAGGCTATTAGCGCCAAAAATTAACATTTTTTAGGAACTTTCGAAATGGGGGGCTTTGCCAAACCCCCCCACACCCCCACTTAATTGTGTGTGGGAGTTATATTTGTTTTTAAGAACACCGTGATCAACTAAAAATGCAACATTAGACTCGCGATTGCACAGAACTTTGGTTAATAAACGCTCGAAATTAATGTCGCACCCTCCTTCACAAGTCATTTTGAATAAATGCGCTCGGGCAAAAGCATATTGCCTCTATAAAACTATCTGACTGGCGATTGGTAAAAAAAAATGATGTCATGACAGGTATAGCTTATTTGATGATTGGTTTAATGACAACTTGCCTAAGTAGCAACCATTAAACCTTGCTATAGGAATTTACAGATAAAAATGACTTGAAAGAGAAAACGTGATGAAAGATAACTTATTTAGCCGGGAAGGTTTCAAAATCTCTGACGCATAAATTTAACAAGATTTATTGAAACCCAAATAATGGAATATGACTAATTTGAATTTAATAATACGGTTAATGAATATAATGTGTATTTTATTGAAATAAGGTATATATTGAATATAGGAAATGGCCGATGATTATAATGTTAAGAGGAATAAGCTATATAAGGTGGATATTATAGTGAATAAAATATAAAATATGGGGATATTATATAAAATATAGTATAGTACTGCCACGACGTTTTTGAAGTTATAAATCAGGGAAACTGGAATTCAAAGGAAGGAATTACACTTTGAATATTTTTAGAATATTTATAGACCTTTGTATACACTGATGATTAATTAGGGAGCTAATCCTTACTGACCTTGATGGAGCGCTGATGAGATAAAAGTGTTCGTTGAAATGCGCTGTGGACTCATGAAACGGGAAACTCTATTCTGATTGGTTAATTTCGAATTGGGTTGTAAAAGGTTTTGATTGGTTGGTGGTTGGGAGGAGTCGTACTTTGATTTTGAAGTAACCGTATTGGTATCAAAGGTCGTACAAAAATGGATTTTGGGGCGAGATGCATAATTTTCTCAGACGGGAAATTGCCAACTGCCTCTTTACGAACTTTGTAGGAGCTTGCAAAGATACCAGCTGGTACACAGGTCACGCATGCGTAGGTGCGTGGCTGGCACACCACGCATGCATCCGCCGTGCGCTGCCGGACGTAAGAGGAAGGAAGACCTATTGAAAAGAGCAGGGAAAGAACTCTCCGGACTTAGAAAAACTAACAAAATTTCGAAAAATAAATTTCTTCAAAATTGCATAAATAAATAGGTATTCCTATGTATTTCGATGAGCTGAATAACATTGCTTCTATAACTTGTTTCGATTAGAAGGCTCTAAAATCTTGGAAATGACGGTGCTATCTTCGTCTTAAATTACCCAAAATACTCTAGAAAAAACTTTGGTTGACTGGTTTAGTTTATGTAGGTAGGTAGCAATTGACTATTGCGAAAAAAAAAATCGAAACAATTAGGTGGTGCTGGTAAGGTGGTGGAAAATGATGAAGCCAAGTTTGGGAAACGGAAACATTTTGATAGGTATCTCGCAACTGCCATTTTTTTTTGTAAAAGATTCCCTTTAGGAACAAAACCGGCAATTCTCGATAGATACCACGCCTTCCTCGCCGCTATTGCGAATCTATACTCGCCATAATAATGTAAGCAATATTCATTTTTGTTTGTTTTTTTATTGTAGTGTTTTTAGTTTTCCTCAAGTCAGAATTTCAAACAAAAATGGCACCATCTGATTTTAACTGGGACATAAACAACATATTATTGTGCGCCTTGAAAGAAACATAGACAAACACGGGCTTCCACCCGTTTTGGCTCGGGAAAAAAAAAATCGCCGGAGCAGTTCGTCTTCAACTTTACCAAATATTTCCAGTGAACAAACTTTAGTTTGTGCTACTACGAAAATGAGAGTTGATTTAAGTCTTTCGTAAGTGGAGTTTTTAAATAAATTATAACATAGTTTAGATTTACATGGGTAAATTGTGAATAAGGGTAAATTTGGGCTTGGATTAGGATAATTTGACTTTAAAATAACAATGGTGGTAATTGACTCTGGGTAATGTAGTATGAATTTGTAGTAATTGATGTAAGAATGGTAATAGATAGTACCATACATTAATGGACTAGTGGCTAATGGGGTTTAGAAAGGAACTACATGAATTAAATACGGTACTTAAAATTATATAAAGTTTATATTTGTCCAATTTAACACTATATAAAACAAACTTGTTAATGTGAAACGTGGATCACGAATGGAAAACGCGCTTTTCGAAGGAAAGTTAGCGAGAAAAAGGATTGCCAGATTAAAGTTAGGAAAAATCGTGTTTGCATTTTAAAGTTGATTTTTCATCAACAGGATGTCCACCAACGGGATTAATTGATGTATAAAAGCAGGGGTCACAAGCCCCCAGCCATTGGTCAAAATTAACTGCGCCAGATCATTTCCTCGTTCATCGGTGCGGCATTCAATCATTCCAAACGTGTTTTGAGACATCTTTTTTTCTCAACAGCAGGTTTTAGAATAGGTAAGTTATAGATAAGTTCTGTTAGGTTTATTGGTTAGTTCAGGTTAGGAGGTTAGGTTAAGTATATTTTATATGAGTTTAGTCTTCTTTTCTCCTTGCACATGGTTCCACCTTCTAAGAAAAGAAATTCGAGGATGAAAATCGTGTCTTCAACAGCACGTGGGCGTGCTACTTCTTTGCCGAGCGAAACTTTTTGTTCTGTATAATTTGTGGTTTTTAGAGTTTTTTATTGGTGCGGCGCTCGGGCGCTCTCGGACTTGTCGATGCGTCCCGCGGTACTCTGCAGTTTGGGTAGCCCTGCTTTAAAGAGAGTATAATCGGCTCCTGTTGTTCTGGGTCCATTAATATTTCCAATATTTATTAATGATCTTAGGGAGGCAGTTAAAAGAAAAGTGTCTATTTTGCTGACAACGCCAAATTCGGACCCGGGATAGAAGAAGTTGATGAGAATTTTAAAGTGCAAAATGAATTGAATAAATTAGTAGCCTGGGCACGTCTGTAGCATATGACTTTTGACTCCCGGAAAAGCAAAGTAATTGACATCGGAAGGGATAATAAGGAATTTAGCTACGAAATGGATGGGGATTGGCTGAACATAGTAGAGGATGAGAGGGACTTATGAATAGTGGCAGATAGGTCACTGAGGTTGTCTAAGCAATGTATTGACGCAAAAATTAGAGCAAATAGAGTGTTGGGCTTCATTATGAGGAATGTTAGTTACAAAAGAAAGGAGGTTATCATTAGACTTTATAAATCCTATGTACTGCGACCTCTAGGGTACTTACTGTACACAAGCATGGTCTACTACATTTTAGGCATGACATCAACCTGTTGGAGTCATTGAAAAGGACAACAGATATGATACATTACCTGAGGTACCGCAAATTTGTAGATAGACTGAGGATACTGAATATGTTCTACTTTGAAAGAATTTGTATGTGAAAGCGGATATGATTAAGCTTTTTAATTCGTTATGTGATAAATAAATTGGATACTGGCAAGCCTACTTGATTACGCTCACTTGGAATCTTGTAGTCCTACAAATATAAAAATTACATCTTGATCATAAAATCCTACCTTAAAGATATATAGCTGTTTCTTTAATCTAACAATAATTTTCGTTTTGAGCGTCTTTTTCAATAAGCACATTTCCATTCGTGCTCAACGCCTACATTAACAGATCTGTTTTATATAATGTTAAAGTGTACAAAAGTAAACCTTTATAAAATTGTAAGTAACGTATTTAATCCATATATTTCCTTTCCAGACCACTTTATCTATTAGTCCATTACTATATTGTACATATTCATACCTAATGTAACATCCATTAACACAATTCCATCCATACTACATTACACTACTTCAATTACCACCAAATTGCTATTTTAAAGTCTTCCAATCCCACTCCTAATTATATCAAGCATTCCATAGTTAATGGGAAACGTGGTAGAGCAATGGTAAACTCGCTTTTTCTAAGGACCTAAATATGGAAGAGTGTTGCCTTTTTAAGATTGGATTTTCATCAGCAAGATGTGATTCCATCGATTTTTGTAGGGATTACACGATGCATAAGCAGATGAATGTAATGCACTACAAACTCTCCACCGAAATGAGGTGCGTGCCTTAAAAAATATATATCTACAAATAGAAAACGAAAAAATCATACATGAAAGGTTTAGTCAAGGAAGCGTACAGGCGCTCGAAAACGCCGACCAGATCGAGTTATAATGTCTTGTGGTTGACCAACAACTAGGGGATACAAATTATTGGCTGCGCCATTTAAAGGAGGCGAGGCACGCGCAAAAATGCTTCCACCGAAGGAGATCAGCTTGGATCGTTCTCCCTAAATGGCGTTTGGCGAGTTATAAATGTCTTGAGGCTGATTATTCTCTTGACTGTTTAAGCTGCCGACGAGGGTTCTCCACAAGAAGAGGCGGCACCATTTGGGGAGTAGAAGTTTGGAGCAGTAGATATGATAATATGAAGTATAAAGAAAACATTATCGGGTACATCTGGATATCTGGAACATTTGCATTTGTAGTGGAAAGAGAAAGCAAGAGCTATTCAGGTTTCAGGTGTTCCCGTTTTGCCACTCTGTAGAAAAAAAAAATAGGTCTCCTGGAAATGAAAAAAAAAGTTCCGTCATATACCTACTGTAACGGTGAGCTTGTTGAGTCGCAAAGGACAAAAAGATGGGAAGAAGTTGTAATTTTTTTGGCATATAAGCAACACGGTTTGCATACACTTTAGTGGCGGTTGGATGGAATTCAAAAATCTCCCGTACTAAATTGTAGACATAGAAAGCAGAAGAGTGAAAAGAAAATAGAGGTCGGTCAGAAGAAGAAAATAATTAACCGGGAGACAAAGGTGTGTACCATAAACAAATTCTACAGCAAAATAAGCCAAGTCTTCCTTTAATGATGAACGAATCTCCAGGAGGATAAGAGGCATCTTGTCCGCACAAGTAATACTCAGATGCGTGGGGCGTAGGCTAACATTGAGTTTCCTATGTACGCGTTCAGGAAGCTTCATTACTTTGTGTATAGTAGCTTGTGGTACGCAAGCGAAATCAGCCAGTACTGACATGAGCGTTTACCAATGAACGCGAAATCAAACCCGCACTGAATGCTCGAGTAACGGTGGTAGCTCTTATGTATGGAATAGACAGAGCCTTTGGGTAACGAATAAAACAATTTATTATGAATAGAAGATAGTTAAGGCCTTGAGAAAAGTGTAGATGACCAACCACATCGAAATGAATGGCGTCAGTCACGATGATGGAAGAGGAAAAGGGGCAAGAGGTGTCTTTGTGTAGCGTCGGACCTTAGCCCGCTGGCAAGACAAACGGGAGCAGGTCTATTTGGCCACATCGGCGTTCATACTCAGCATACCTAGCCACAGGAAACGATGCGTATTGAGTTTTTGAGTAGCTCGAACACCAGAATTCGAAAGGTGAACGAGAGAAAGAGGATAGGCAGATTTAGGAACATCGACTGGGATTCTCCCCGTGGGACTGTTTTTGGAGTTCGATTTCTCGAACATGTTGAGGAGTCACTTAAGGAATACGTATGTATTTTCCTGGTCTTGATCTAGCGCTAGAGACACCTAATCAATGGGCGAAGGACGAAAAAGTTGTATGCTCGAAATTGACGAAATGCGAGAAAAAGCGTTCAGTACGACGTTTGGAGGGCCAATAACATAGCTGATGTCACTCTTGAGTTGCAGAATAAAATCTAAATGACGCTAATCAATTGCAGAATGCACCGAAGAATTGCAAAGTGCAGAGACTGCACTAACTAATGGATTGTAGTGACTGATAATAGTAAAATCATGCCCTTGCAAATACTGGCAGAAGTGCGGACAACGAGCTAAACGCCGAGCAGTTTGCGAGGGAATGTTCTAAATCTCTTTTTAGAATCAGGAAGAGAGCGAAAGAAGAATGCGAGAGGTTATCAAGAGTCATGCACCGTCTGATGGTCATTGTGGGCATGGTGATTGAGGGCGATGTTCGAGTCTAGGAGTACGCTTATGCCATGAAGTTCTAACTGTGTTGGAATTAATAGTACATATTACATGTACGTGATCCATCATGTTTTGATGTTAAGATTAGCGATGAAATTTTCATTAAAAGATGTAAGTTCGTGAAAACGTATTTCTAAAAAAATATATTTATATTTGAATAACACTTCTTTAGTTTGATGAATGAAGACTAGGTGAATGAATACTTCAAGATAACTCGTTAAATAAACGAAGGTGGCAGTAATTACTGAAGGATGCAATACGAGGAAGGAAAATTTTATACGACTGCGAAGTTATTGCTGGGAAATTCGAAAATGGTGGAAGAGAGATAAAACTGAGCTGCTAATTCTAAGGGTTAAATAATGCGTTTTCTAAAATAGAGGATTGACAATTCCCATGAAAATGATTTGAAATCAAAATATCACTCGTGCTGATCCGCTAATATTTTGTTAGTGTGCAATTCATAATTCCGCTAACTTTGGTGGGCATTCCGCTAATCACTAACACGCAAATTTTCCGGCTTCACCGGTCCACTATCGCAAATCAGCTAATGCTAATACAAATTTTTAGTTCACTAATGAAGTCCGCTAACCATATTTTAGTGCGCTAACCCTTTATTGGTAGTTACAAACATAATTTCTCAATAAAATTACCCTACAATTTGTATATTTATTTTATATATTTTTTATATAACAGAATTTTTAAAACAGCAAAATACAAAATCCTCATTACAGTCATTAGTCATTGGTGTCCTTTCCCTCCATATCCCTCTGCCACAGTCACTTTCCCTTCAAGAGGTGCATTTTTCCATTCACAAACGCCAGCTTCTCAAAGTTATCATCAGTTTTGGATGACCTGTTGGGCCTAAGGACGTCAGAGCCCAAGCTGGCCTAGGTGCCACCTCCATATCACTCTGGCTTATAATAATCCCCTAAAGATAAAGATTTATTTTGAATCCATCCCATAGTTGATCGAAATTCATCCTCCATTAGGCGAGCTATTGTAATGAATTACACTCTTCTTATGTAATCCCTACAAAAATGAGAAAAAAATATCTTGTTGATCAATAACCATCTTTAAAATTGTATAGAATATTTTTTCCCCTTCATCGCTGGCGTTCTTATGAAAAGGACAGTCTCCTTCCAGGCCCACGATATCATTAACATAATCCACTTTCGCTGTTTGTACATACTTCATAGTACCTCATTAGTGCATTAATACCAACTATTACTACATTGCCACCAAATTCATTTACCACCAAATTGCCATTGTTATTTTGAATTTTTCATAATCTCACTTTTACTTAGTTCATTTAGTAATATTATCTCTTTCCTTGCGGAAAGTGTCATTTATACAGTAGCCCAAGTTTTACCCAAATTAAGTTATATTTATCACAAAGCAATCCAAATACGAACCATTGTCTTAACACCCTTAAATAAATGTTTGTACCTAAACCCACTCTAAAGTTCGTTCATTGAAAATATTTATATCCCATTCTCGAATTATCTATATCCTCCAAGTTCTCATTAATTCATCATTGTACATTATATCATATATTTATCCTCCAATATTAATTATTACAATTCCCTTTTCAATTCGTTAAATAACATTTCTCTAATTATTGCTTATTCCTCTCTCTCACTTCGAGTTGCCTAATGCCTTTGTTATTAATAATTATTGCTATCTAACTTAGTTCTTCAAATAATTATTTCTATTGTAATTATTATATTTATATTAATTTAGTATTTATCACTTTCGTGATAAAACCTATCAATTACCAATATCATTCTTTCTTGATTTTATTCGTTATATTTGTGGCGCCAGATTCTGATTAAATATTATTTTTGCAAAATTTATTTTTTTTTCTCAATTCTTATTATAATGTGAGGGGGTTATAAAGATTACATCACCTTATACTCAACGCCTACTCAGAATTATCCCTTTAAAAGTCTAGTCTATTTTAATCGAATGACTATCTACCCATTTGTTTAATTACATTAGAGTCAATATTAAACCTTCGGGAGGCAGTACAAAGAAGAGCATCCAAAAATGAATCCTTCCTTGAGGCACCTTTATTAATTATTTAGATAGGTTAAAAGAACTTAACATTTTTAGTCCCGTTTTGCTTTTTTTTTTTTTGGTAATAACATTGTAACTATTAGGCTAATTCTAACGAAATTTGAGTCCTTTATGTTGTTTTACATTCTCTTTCGACTGATAGAATTACCAAAGTCCTCCCAAGGTTAGTCCGGGAATTATTGAAAGTTTTGAAGGTCGTAAAGTCATAAATCAGAATAAGTGAGAGTACGCGACTTTTTGTTAAAAGTGAAGTGTTTAACGGGGAAATGATTCAGCTTTCTAAAATGTTTATGGGGATTTCTAAATTATAAATATGGCATTTATTTGAGCTGGAGGCTGATGATAGGACAGGAGGCCACTATAAGAAAATGAAAAACTAAAGACATAGGCTGAATTTGGGGTAATATATTTCATTAAAAGAGTCTCAGTAACAAATCAACATAAAGAAAGGAGAAAATTTTAAGTATTAAATACGGCAGGGGTGTTGTAAATAGTTTACCTTGGAAACAAGACCAGCATATGGGGAAAGGGAAAATATAAGGAAACATAATTTTCCATGTTTATATGGATATATGTATTATACCTAAGTTGTTATTAGTAATTATAATTTTGGGGGGTTGTATTAAAAACTCTATATGACCAGACGAGCTTACTGTGTTATGGTTGATAACGCAATCCAATTGATGCAGATTATTCAATTGTAATGGCCTTCTGAGATGTTGGATACTGGTGACCTTTGATAGGCCTTAGTGACTTTTCTTATCCTTTACGTCATGTTAAGTTATAGATGGGTATATTTATATCTAGAAGCTAGACACATAACAAGTAAGAAACTAGAAGATTAAAAAAGACGATGCAAAAAATAAATAATTTTATTGATGAAAATAATGAGATCTACGGTAGAAATGAATTAACACAAATAAAGAGGAGAATTAAAGTATCAAATACACAAAGAAGATATATCACCTAAAACAGTAGGAATCTTATTCAAAAATATCTAAATGGGATTTATTAAGCAGTGATATGAAATGAGCGTAAATTACAACAATTGACAAATGAAAAAATGAAAAAATAAACGAAAGAATATGGTGAATTTAATTGATATAAATATTAGATGAATAATTAACTAATTTAAACAATAAAGAGCTTTAAGAAGTTGTTCGATGAAGATAACAGAATTAGAATTAATGGGAAACAATTTGAAATTCCTGCTTATGACGAGGAAAATGCCTGATGCATTGGGGCTAGGCTACATTTACAAGAGGACATTTTTGAAAAAGGCCAATTGTATGTGACTTATTCTTTTTCCTCTTCCATAGGGGTGGGCACATTATATTAATTAAGTCATTCATATTTAAAAGTGAACATAATAAAATTGTTGCGTTTACTTACAGTTGGAATATATAAAAGAACAGAGAGAGAGAGAGAGAGAGAGAGAGAGAGAGTGAAAATTTCCGGAAAAAACATTTCAGGGGAGTCGTGTCATCTACTGGGCTACATTTTTATTGTGAAAATTTGGCGCTATGTTTTTTCACTTTTGACATAATTATATAAATAATTATTGTACGTTCCTATGATTTTTTAATTGACGCTGAGCATTATAAATGAAGTATATAATTTAGTGAATTAAGGAGTACGAGTCTGTAACACAACACCCCTATGAAGGATACTCTCCATTCAAGGAAAATATGTCTCTTCTTCCCAGGAAACGACTGAGCCTTCTGTTCAAACGATCAGAGCGTTTAAATTCTTCGGAGAGCTGACTTAGAGACGGGAAAAGGAAATGACAAATATTGCCTTCAGGCGGTGAAAAGACACTATCACTCGAGGCATGGGTTGACCTAAATGTGATGGCGAGAAAGGAGAGTTCTGAAATTGAGCCTGGTTGACTACCGTTGACGGCAAATGTTCCTGCAAAAGAGTTGGAGGCCGCACCATTTGGGTAGGGAAGGTAGGGGCAATGGGGAGATATAGAAAGTACATTATTTTCAGGGATCTCAGGACCAGTAACAATACCAGTAGAAGTAAAAGTGACAAGGGTTGTGGATGGTGAACAGCGTCGATAAATGCTAGTTTCAGGCGTTCCAAAGTGACGGTATCCTGCTAGTGTCACGCTGAAGGACAGATAACTTCTTTTTTTCTGGTAATGATGAGGAAATGTCCGTCGCACACCAGTTACAATAGTGGGAGTGCTGAGACGCAACAAGTTGATATCCCCTCTAGCACAAATGGATGCGATTAGCTGGTACTCTTTTTGCGGTAGGGAGAATCTCAGCAATTGCCTGTACCAAGTCATGTTTGTATGTATAAATATCGAGAAAAGAAGGTAAAGGTCGGTGAGAAGAAGAGAAGGAATTTACCAGGAAGAAGAAGTGAGTACCTTAAACTTATTCTGCCGCATTTCAAGCCAAATCCTTTTTTAAATGAATGAATTCCAATCCTACCAGAATCATTGGAAGCTTATCCACTGACGTAATACTAGTATTCTTGTATAGTGAGCTAACCTTCACCTGGCGACTGAACCTTCGACGGAGCGTTGCTTTGTGCATTATAGCTTATAAATTTGATCCAAAACATGACGACGGTAAAAAATAGGAATGATAGGGCGAGGAAAGTCGATCAGGATATGCCTGATCGACTATATTCTTCACTTTGTTCCTCCTTCTCGAAAGTCAAACTGAGAAAATTGACGCAATGCTTTCGTTTTTATGTCCGATTATTCGGTTAATGCTAGCTAGAGTCGCATGACCAACGGGACAGGGACGAGAGAATTATGTGTCCGTGATCGATGAAATCCAAGAGCCCTGTTCGGAAGCTTTAGCTCACTAGATATAGTCTCTCCTGCCAAGTATGCCTTGTCTAATCCTGACATTTCACGATATCTTATATTCTTCCTGATTGAGATTACCGCACCATCAAAAGCGACGTCACGGCTGGTTGTTGTTAAGACGTCATAGTTAAATAGTTTGATGTTTTTATTTCTAAATTACACTATGTTCATTTAATAATATTACACCTGGGTCGATGAATCTGTATATGTTGTATAAGGCGTATTTATGTATTTCTGTACCACCCTCCTACATTGGGACTTATTAAGACTAATTTTCTGGGTGAGTTTGCCATGGTCGATTTCTTGTGATGTACTTACTGTGTAGGTTTCCTACTTGGCTAGTCCTCTAAGTGTCTTTGTTTTTCTTCTTCCTGAGTGAGATCTAACTCTTACTTCCATTACCCTACCGTTTAAGTTTTCCTGGGGCAAAGATATGGCATATTGCATTAGTGATTTTATTTCTTCCCGTGATAAGGGCATTTTCTAAATCCCCTTTTGCTACTTGTGCATCGTAATCCAACTTATATATACCCATCCTTTTCCCATCGAGTAACTCAACTGTTACTTCTCAGGAAATTGTTTAAGCTCTGAAGTATAGATTTTTAGATTCAAGCCCTTAGCGTCCATTTGTTCCTCATTCTGTTGTTCTGCAATACTTATTCAGATCTATGGGATGTTAATGAATTTCTAGATAGTTAATTATTGTTTCTTCTTTTTCCAAACTACATTCTAGCTCTATAGAGGTAGAATGATATTTGTCAGGCACGGCAGTGCCTGTATTGCATTCTGCCTGGCAGAGTGGATAGTTACTCGAAATGTCATTGGAAAGAATGGAATTTGTATTCCTAAAATTTCCGTCATTAGTTTTGTTACCATTTTTGAAATCGGATTCACATTTCCCTATATAACTCGCTTGGAACAAATCAGTCAGTGATTGATTTGTTAAGAATATTACAAAGAGTTTTTTCATTCGACTTAATAGAAATCGAATTAGTAAAACCTCTTTGTAACATCTTTAAGCAAATTAATAAATAAAAAAAATGTGCCCAGCCAGTTTAAAGATGCAAATGTGACTCTAAATTTTTTTTAAAAAGGTATCGAAACTAGTCCTGGACATTTTTTGCCGATTTCTTTAAGTTCTGTTGTTGCCAAGCTCTTAGGATGTCTTATTAGAATATTATAAAGAGAACGGAGCCAGCAAAAGACCTTAGGGCCCATTTCTAGGCTGGCCCCTCTTCAGAATAATCCTATACATTTAAAGTGGGATCACAACCTATTTTTAAATACATTTCTAGATGAGGACTCGCCGACATTAATTGGCAAACGATTCCAGAACGTAACCACTTTATGCGTAGAGTAATTATTAATTATCTATATCCGTCTTAAATCTCCTCTTCTTCAATTTCTAACCGTTACTTATGGTTCTTTCGTACACGACAAACTCGAAGAAAGAATCCACTTTCATGTTATCAAAACCATGCGCTATCTTATAGACTTGGACAAGTTCTCCCCTTAATCTTCTTCTCTTGAATGACTGAAGATTTAGAGCTTTCAAACTCTCTTCGTATGAATAATTATTGTCGAGCCTTAGAATCATCTTGGTCGCCCGTCTTTGTATCCTTTGCAGCATTTCTCTATATTGCCGCAAATGCTTACTTGCTTAAGGGAGTCCATCGCAATCCGATGATGACCTTGTGTCTCAGTGTAATCTTCTTTGATGGGAGCGACGATGACTGACAAGACTAATATGGGATCTGCACTGCCGTCCACAGATATTGCGCTGGATATCAGGGTCGCACAGTGGAGGCCGTGCAGCCCTCTTATGTCTCTCCTCTCGACGTCCAATAAGGTAGCGGAACTGCATAGGACTTTAAGGCATGGCCAGTTTTTTTTTATTCCAATTTTGCTCATTTCAAGATAGAGGCATTTTCTGAAACCCTCTTCGTTTTCGTCTTTATTCATGTTATTAATCTAACCTGGATTTTCTTGGTCGCTGTTTATATTTGTAAGAGTTTCATTATCAGAAAACAGCCGGGTTTATATCGTTAAGTAACTGGAGAAGGCATAAGGAAAGTTTCAGGTATATGTTTATTTATAAATTTAAGTTCATGGAGATTTTGCAAAAAAACAAACAGTATTTTGAGCTGTTCTTGATTTATACCCTTTTATGAAACTATACTTTTGGCGAGGTATCAGGCCACTTTGCTTTGTCAATTTGGAAAGGAGAATTATATATGTCTGCTTTCATTAAATTTGCATCTTCAGTACACAAAGTAGTTAATAATACTTCGACAAGCATTACGGTTTGACATATAGTCTTGACTACAAACCATTCTTTATTTACAAAATTCTTTTCTTATTTCAGAAAATTATTCAATTTCAAATAAACTTTTTTGACAAGTTTTGACATCACGCATAAACTGCGGCTCATTTCGATTTTCTGATTTTACGAATTTGGTGAGAATTTCATTCTTTAATGCATATTTTCTGAAAAATTTACAAACCTTCCAGAATTTACTTATAAAACCATATATAATCATATTTTGGTGCAAATGACTGAATATTATCTTCCTCGCTTTCATCATTTGCATCACATTCAAATTTTTTTTTACTACTTCATCTTCGTCTTCCTTATCAATGCGATGCCGTGCGCCGACCAAACACCTTTAGCGATCCTATGGTAATTCTTGGCCAAACTTGACCATGACGGTTGAACCATTGGTTTAAGAAGCTACGAGTATGATGAGTTCATTCATAACAAATCCGGATCCATTAACTCTAACAATAAAAATAGAATAAGTAAACTAATTCATTTTTTTTATTTTCTCATCAAATGAAATAACCCTAATGTTTGCTGTATTAGGGAAAGTTGGGGAAAGACTTTCATACTCATTCCTTCGTCAAATCTTTGGCATAACGTCAATATTTGCAATACAGTCAAAACGGGACCATGTGGTGTACAGAGTCGAACATTTCAATTATTAATATTATATTCCTTTTTTCTCAGTGTAAATACCATTGATGTAATGCTTTGAAATGGACTATTACTTCCCATAATTCTATAAATTGTAAAAGCTGTTGCGCCAAATTTTCACTATATAATTTGGCAACGTTGCTTTTCGGCGATGAAAGTTCCCGCTAAAGCATAAAATTCGACATCGGAGCGTGTCTGTGTAAATACCGTTCAGATCTGAATCGTGTTCTCTCTCTCTCTCTCTCTCTCTCTCTCTCTCTCTCTCTCTCTCTCTCTCTCTCTCTCTCTCTCTCTCTCTCTCTCTCTCTCTCTCTCTCTCTCTCTCTCTCTCTCTCTCTCTCTCTTTTTTCTTTTTTGTGGACCCGTACCGCACCTTTTATGGTAGAAATGATCTCTACCAAAGGGATGGGGTACATCTTTCCTTTAAAGGAAAGGCCTTTCTGTCGAACATGATCCAGGATGTCGTAGAGAGGACCGAAAGGAGTATCCGGCCCAGAGTGAGGGCGGACGTACGCCAGTATGCCCGTGTCACTCCAGGAACGACCTTCTCAGAGGTCGCAAAAAGGGGTGCCTCACAAACAAACAAGCCGGGAAACGGAAGAGCGTAGGGAGTCCTACAGTTGGGGACTCCCTGAAAGTTCTTCTGTTCAATGCGAGGTCAATCAGGAACAAGTTTCCTGAGCTCCGTGGCCTCGTAGCGACGGAAGAACCCGAAATGGTAGCCATAACAGAATCGTGGATAAAAACCTTAAACCGAGACTTTGAAGGCGAATTCACGATTCCCGGCTACCAGCTCTTCTTGAAAGATAGGCCAGACAGAGAAGGTGGCGGTGTGATGTTGTATGTCAAGGATACTCTCAACTCGACGGATTGCAACATCGTATCCGACTATGAACTACTAGGTGTTGACCTAGAGATAGGTCCTGCCAAATATAGGACCCTGGTGCTTTATAGACCTCCTGCCCAACTCGTTGAAAAGGACAGAGATCTGTACCAGCTACTAGGAGAACTTGTCGAAGACAGAGTGTGTATCGTCATGGGTGATTTCAACACACAAGTTGACTGGGAAACCAGAGCAGCCTGTGGCGAGAACGCACTACTCCTGGAGTTCACGAACAACGAGTTCCTCACTCAATGGGTGAGAGAGCCAACGAGAGGAGACAATATCCTCGACTTGGTTTTCACCTCTGAGGATGACATCGTTGAGGACCTCTCTGTTGGCGAAGAGCTCGGTGGCAGTGACCACCGACTAATTAGATTTGTAGTCAAAGTCCCCAAGTCAGAGCCTGCAACTAGTAAATCAAGGAAACTGGATTTAAGAAGAGCAGACTTTGCAGGTCTACGCGCGGGACTGACTGACGCGAGGCTAGAGGAGTGCGATGCTGTTGAAGACTCTTGGAACAGTTTCAAAACCACATTCATGAGTCTTCAATCGCGTTTTATCCCTCTGAAATGCCCCCGTCGGTCTTCTGTTCAACCTAAGTGGTTTAATCGAGAAATCGGCCAACTGCTTAGGGAGAAGAGAAATGTGTACCGGCAATCGAAGATCTCGGGTGACTTTGACGAATACCGGAGGCTAGCCAGGAGAGTGAAGTCCAGCATAAGGGCGGCTAAGCGGTCTGAGGAACTCCGAGTGGCGAGACTCTGTAAAGAGAATCCCAAGGAGTTTTTTGGATATGTGAACAGCCGTAAACCAATCCGTCGAACGATTGGCCCTTTGAGGAACGAGGAGGGGACATTAAAGCATTCAGATGCAGAAAATGCTAACCTCCTCAACGACTACTTCTCTTCAGTGTTTACTGAAGAGTGTGGTCCCATTCCCCAGCCGAAGGATTCCTACTCGGGGGAAAAGCTGGAGGCAATGGACTTCACGGAAGGTGAAATAAAGAAAAAGATCGCTGACCTAAAGACGAATAAGTCCCCTGGACCGGACGGGTTTCTACCTAAAGTGTTGAAGGAAGTGTGCGATGAAGTATCACGACATCTGTGCGCTATCTTTAACATGTCAATCCGGACCGCATGCGTTCCTAGAGACTGGCGTGAGGCGGAGGTGACTCCTATCTTCAAGAAAGGAGACCGTAACCAACCGTCGAACTACCGACCTATCAGTCTGACTTCGATAGTCGGTAAACTCATGGAAAGCATCATGGTGGACAAAGTGACGTCGTATTTAGAGTCAAACCTGCTACTGAGGAGTTCCCAGCACGGTTTCCGAAGGCAACGGTCATGCCTGATGAACCTTGTAGAATTCTTCCACTTCGTTTTCAGTGAGCACGATCGGGACAAGGCGGTGGATGTGGTCTACCTAGACTTTCAGAAAGCCTTTGATAAGGTACCACATCGCCGCCTTCTCCGGAAAGTGCGAGCGCTTGGCATAGACGGAAAGGTAGCCGGCTGGATCGAGAACTGGCTAAGTGGCAGACGGCAACGGGGGTGGGGCTGAATGGACAGGCTTCTGAGTGGGTGCCCGTTACTAGCGGGGTGCCTCAAGGTTCTGTCCTGGGACCACTACTATTCATCATCTACGTCAACGACATGGACGGTGACATGGTTGCTAAGATTTCCAAATTTGCCGACGATACCAAGCTTGGTATGAACGTTGCAAAAAATGGAAATACTGCCCACCTGCAGGAAGATCTTGGGAAGATTGGGGAGTGGTCGGACACGTGACAAATGCCTTTTAACGTGGGGAAATGCAAAGTAATGCATATCGGCCACAGGAACCCCCAATCTCAGTATATCCTTAAGGGCACTGCTCTTGAATCGAGGGACACTGAGAAAGACTTGGGTGTAACTATCACTAGCGACCTCAAGTTCTCGAAACCGTGCATCGAGGCATAAAAGAAAGCCCAAAGGATGTTAGACTACATAAAGCGCCAGTTTGGATACTGTAACAAGGAGATAGTACTTTGTCTGTACAACTCCTTCGTTCGGCCGCACCTGGAGTATGCCGTACAATTTTGGAGTCCTTCATTGCGAAAGGACATCGCGAGATTGGAACGCGTACAAGCCAGGGCAACCAAGCTGATTCCCTCTATCCGACATAAAAGTTATGAGGATAGACTAAGGGAATTAGATCTGTTCTCGCTGGAAACCCGTAGACAGCGTGGTCAGCTCATCGAAGTTTTCAAAATAATTCGAGGGTTCGACAATGTTGACTACCGGGATATTTTCACACTGAGTGAGAACAGAACGCGCAATCACGGCTTCAAACTTGAACTGAAGCGTTACAACCGCAATCTGTGTGGAAATTTTTTCACTTACAGTATCTGCGGTATGTGGAACGCACTTCCAGTGGAAGTTGTCAACAGTGAATCTGTTGACCAGTTCAAGTCAAGACTAGACAAAGTCTTGAAAAGTGGCCGTTTATGGACGCAAAACAATTGAGCAGCCATGTGCCCGCTCGATTGCTAGCCTAAAGGTACCCTCTTTGAATGGACCGTAAGGTCTCCTAGGGTACTTACTTTCCTTGTTACTCCTTGTTACTCTCTCTCTCTCTCTCTCTCTCTCTCTCTCTCTCTCTCTCTCTCTCTCTCTCTCTCTCTCTCTCTCTCTCTCTCTCTCTCTTTCTCTCTCTCTCTCTCTCTCTCTCTCTCTCTCTCTCTCTCTCTCTCTCTCAGTCTGCGTTCAGCCGTGCTCCAATTCGGACGTGTCTAATTGTGCTCCCGCTGTATAATTTATTAAGTGTTGCTTTTTGTACCTTTGTTTTTGCCTTCACAACGTGTTTTAAGCAGAAAACATTGCTTTATTGTAAATTACTAACCGTTTGTATCGTATGTGGTGTCTTTTTATAAATATTTGATTTTAAAAGTGAATTGTCTATATTTGGACGTTTAAGCCGGTTGCCTTGTCAGCCAATCAGAGTTTCCCATTGTGAGTGACGTATAATTGATTTGGCCAATCACAGAACAGATTTTATCCGCGTCACGCTACGTCAACAAAATCAACCAATCAGTGAATAGTGTATCTCATTAAGCCTAGCTGTCCGGCGCCATCTTGGATTTGGACGGCTAAAAGCCAGCGCCATCTTGATTTAAAGAACTCGACGCTGATTCTAAATTGTCAGTTGATTTTCTCATTCATCGAGATATTTTCTTACTGCCATATTTTAAGGGAAAGTATATATCCCTTCAAAGAAAAACAGTGAGTATTATTTTTCTATTTCCTTTATTTGTTCAATAGCCATACTTTAACACGTGTTGTTGTTTTTTTTTACCAATTGCGCAGTTTCTATCATATTTCTATTTTGCAATTAAACTTTTCAAGTGCATAAATTATTTTGTAAATCAATTTCTCAAGTATAGAGCGAAGTTCTTTAAATACTAACTTTCATTAGTGCAGGATATAGTGTTTTAATTGATTGATTTATAAGGTGCAAATAATTGTGCTCAACGATAATTCTATATTAGTGAACAAATCTCTATTTAAAAATGCCAGGTGCAGAGAGATTAAAAGCTTTTTGCTCCAAGTGTAAGTCAGTAAAGTGGTGTAGCGACTATGAAGAACAATGCTATCAAAGAATTACAGCTGCCAGTATTTGTATATTCTGTAAACTCGCTGAAAGACATGATAAAGAAAGAAATGAACTTATGACCATAATTACTAACATGCAAAACAAAATTAACGCGCTAGAACTAAAACAATGTGATTGCAAAAACAACGACAAAAGAATAACGGATACTGATACAAAGATAGTCAGATTAGAACAATCAGTTG
>OZ018331.1:96755511-96765511 GCA_963969495.1 Ceratothoa steindachneri
GTTTCAAACTGTACTGTGAAATTCCTGGATCAGCACTATATTTCAACTGACCACGGTATCTTTTCAGTTTCCGTACCTGCGTTGCAGGTGGGAGAGGAGGGTGGGGAGAGCCTTCAACTTTACTGTCACTTTATCTCTAGCATTGTCTGTATTTTTGGGGTTTTTTTTGTTTGTTTTTTTTTTTTTTTTTAAATGTAAATATCATAGGTAATTGACAAAGGCACCTTCTCGGCATGGATCGAAAGATCTCTAGGGTGCTGATTATCCTTGTAACTCCTTGTAACTCTCTCTCTCTCTCTCTCTCTCTCTCTCTCTCTCTCTCTCTCTCTCTCTCTCTCTCTCTCTCTCTCTCTCTCTCTCTCTCTCTCTCTCTCTCTTCACAGCCTCTGAAGAAAAATCTAGGGCGCTGGAAAATAAACTGCAGACCCTAGAAACGCAGCACGCGCTTCAGATTCGGCGTCTCGAGGAAAAGATCCTAGAGCTAGCCTCTAAACTAGAGGCCCAGTCGGCTCAAGCTCGAGACGAAAGTCCCACTGACTTGGGTGGTTCCGCCGATGTGACTCCAGCCCAAGGAGGTGAAACTGCATTGGCACCACTTCTGCCATGCGGAAGCCAATGAGAAGAAGAAAAAGAAAAAGAAGAAAAAGGACCATAATGCAGCTCACCCCAGTGTAGAGGATTCGAGCGCTACTGGTGCGCATGGGAAAGTGGAAAGAGAAGAAGAGAAAAGAGAAACGGAAGAAGAGAAACGGAAGAAGAGAAAACAAATGAAGAGAAGAAAAATAAGATGAGGAAGAAAAAAAAGAAAAATGCAGAGATACAAGAGGAAAGCGGCAAGTCGCTTCCGAGAGGAAAGAATAAGTCGCCTGCTGACAAATGTGCAAGAGTCACCCTTATTGGTGATTCTCAAGCACAAGGCTTGCAGTCCCTGCTAGCGGCCCGCCTTCGCACTAGTGTGAAGGTAAGCTGCCTGCCAGGATGTGGTAACCACCACATCAGAGTAGAGGCTGAGAAATCACAGATTTCTGAGAGCTCAGTCGTTGCTCTGATGGTCAGTGGAAACGACCTGTACCTGAGAGGAGGTAGGGTAGGCCCTACAGATAAAATCCTCCACAAGGTCATGGGTGCCGTTGAGGATGTCTCTGTAGGCGAAGAGCTCGGTGGCAGTGATCACCAGCTAGTTAGATTTACCGTCAAGATCCCGAAGGTAAGGTCTGTTGCTAGTCAATCAAGGAAACTTGACTTGAGAAGAGCAGACTTTGCACGCCTCCGTGCTGGGCTGACTGATGTAAGGCTAGCGGTATGCGAAGAGGTTGAGGATTCGTGGAACAATTTCAAAAATAAATTCATGAGTCTTCAATCAAGTTGCATCCCTCTAAAATGCCTCCGTCGGTCTTCTGTTCAACCAAAGTGGTTTAATCGAGAAATCGGCCAACTGCTTAGGGAGAAGAGAAATGCGTACCGGCGATCGAAGATCTCGGGTGACTTTGACGAGTACCGGAGGCTAGCCAACAGAGTGAAGTCCAGCATAAGGGCGGCTAAGCGTACTGAGGAACTCCGAGTGGCGAGACTCTGCAAGGAGAATCCCAAGGAGTTCTTCGGCTATGTAAATAGCCGTAAACCAATCCATCGTAGGATTGGGCCCCTAGTTGACGAGGAGGGTGCATTAACTCAGTCAGATGCAGAAAATGCTAACCTTCTCAATGACTACTTCTCCTCAGTGTTTACTAAAGAGTGTGGTCCCATCCCCCAGCCCACGGATTCCTACTCGGGGGAAAAGCTGGAGGCAATGGACTTCACCGAAGGAGAAATAAAGAAAAAGATCGCTGACCTAAAGACGAATAAGTCCCCTGGACCGGACGGGTTTCTACCCAAGGTGTTGAAGGAAGTGTGCGATGAAGTATCACGACATCTGTGCGCTATCTTTAACATGTCAATCCGGACCGGATGCGTTCCTAGAGACTGGCGTGAGGCGGAGGTGACTCCGATCTTCAAAAAAGGATCCTCCAGCCATCCGTCAAACTACCGACCTATCAGTCTGACTTCGATAGTCGGTAAACTCATGGAAAGCATGATGGTGGAGAAAATAACGTCGTATTTAGAGTCAAACCTGCTACTGAGGAGTTCCCAGCACGGCTTCCGAAGGCAACGGTCATGCCTGACGAACCTTGTGGAATTCTTCCACTTCGTGTTCAGTGAGCACGATCGGGACAAGGCGGTGGATGTGGTTTACTTAGACTTTCAGAAAGCCTTTGATAAGGTACCACACCGCCGCCTTCTCCGGAAAGTGCGAGCGCTGGGCATAGACGGAAAAGTAGCCGGCTGGATCGAGAACTGGCTAAGTGGCAGACGGCAACGGGTGGTGGTGAATGGACAGGCTTCTGAGTGGGTGCCCGTTACTAGCGGAGTGCCTCAAGGTTCTGTCCTGGGACCACTACTATTCATCATCTACGTCAACGACATGGACGGTGACATGGTTGCCAAGATTTCCAAATTTGCCGACGATACCAAGCTTGGTATGAACGTTGCAAAGGATGGAAATACTGCCCGCCTGCAGGAAGACCTTGGGAAGATTAGGGAGTGGTCGGACACGTGGCAAATGCCGTTCAACGTGAACAAGTGCAAAGTAATGCATATCGGTCACAGAAATCCCCAATCTCATTATATCCTTAAGGGCACTGCTCTCGAATCGAGTGACACTGAGAAGGACTTGGGTGTTACTGTCACTAGCGACCTCAAGTTCTCGAAACAGTGCATTGAGGCAGAGAAGAAAGCCCAAAGGATGTTAGGCTACATAAAGCGCCAGTTTGGATACCGTAACAGGGAGATAGTACTTTGTCTGTACAACTCCCTAGTTCGGCCGCACCTGGAGTATGCCGTACAATTTTGGAGTCCTTCGTTTCGAAAGGACATCGCAAGGTTGGAACGCGTACAAGCCAGGGCAACCAAACTGATTCCCTCTATCCGACATAAAAGTTATGAGGATAGACTAAGGGAATTAGATCTGTTCTCGTTGGAAACCCGTAGACTGCGTGGTCAGCTCATCGAAGTTTTCAAAATACTTCGAGGGTTCGACAATGTTGACTACCGGGATATTTTCACACTGAGTGAGAACAGAACGCGCAATCACGGCTTCAAACTTGAACTGAAGCGTTACAACCGCAATCTGTGTGGAAACTTTTTCACCTACAGTATCTGCGGTAAGTGGAACGCACTTCCAGTGGAAGTTGTCAACAGTGAATCTGTTGACCAGTTCAAGTCAAGACTAGACAAAGTCTTGAAAAGTGGCCGTTTATGGACGCAAAACAATTGAGCAGCCATGTGCCCGCTCGATTGCTAGTCCCAAGGTACCCTCTTTGAATGGACCGTAAGGTCTCCTAGGGTACCTTCTTTCCTTGTAACTCCTTGTAACACACTCTCTCTCTCTCTCTCTCTCTCTCTCTCTCTCTCTCTCTCTCTCTCTCTCTCTCTCTCTCTCTCTCTCTCTCTCTAAACTAGAGGCCAAGTCGGCTCAAGCTCGAGACGAAAGTCCCACTGACTTGGGTGGTTCCGCCGATGTGACTCCAGCCCAAGGAGGTGAAACTGCATTGGCAGTCCCACTTCTGCCATGCGGAGCCAATGAGAAGAAGAAAAAGAAAAAGAAGAAAAAGGACCATAATGCAGCTCACCCCAGTGTAGAGGATTCGAGCGCTACTGGTGCGCATGGGAAAGTGGAAAGAGAAGAAGAGAAAAGAGAAACGGAAGAAGAGAAAAGAGAAACGGAAGAAGAGAAAACAAATGAAGAGAAGAAAAATAAGATGAGGAAGAAAAAAAAGAAAAATGCAGAGATACAAGAGGAAAGCGGCAAGTCGCTTCCGAGAGGAAAGAATAAGTCGCCTGCTGACAAATGTGCAAGAGTCACCCTTATTGGTGATTCTCAAGCACGGGGCTTGCAGTCCCTGCTAGCGGCCCGCCTTCGCACTAGTGTGAAGGTAAGCTGCCTGCCAGGATGTGGTAACCACCACATCAGAGTAGAGGCTGAGAACCACAGATTTCTGAGAGCTCAGTCGTTGCTCTGATGGTCAGTGGAAACGACCTGTACCTGAGAGGAGGTAGGGTAGGCCCTACAGATAAAATCCTCCACACGGTCATGGGTGCCGTGGACGACTGTGGGCTGAAAACCCGCAAGCGTGTGGTAGTCGGGATGCTCCCGAGGAGAGGTCCAACACGGACCGCTCACTCGATGAATGTGTCTCTAAACCGGCGCCTGGCAGATTTGTGTACGGCAGAGGGGGTCTTTTTTGTGGACCCGTACCGCACCTTTTATGGTAGAAATGATCTCTACCAAAGGGATGGGGTACATCTTTCCTTTAAAGGAAAGGCCTTTCTGTCGAACATGATCCAGAATGTCGTAGAGTGGACCGAAAGGAGTATCCGGCCCAGAGTGAGGGCGGACGTACGCCAGTACGCCCGTGTCACTCCAGGAACGACCTTCTCAGAGGTCGCAAAAAGGGGTGCCTCGCCAACAAAGAAGCCGGGAAACGGAAGAGCATAGGGAGTCCTACAGTCGGGGACTCCCTGAAAGTTCTTCTGTTCAATGCGAGGTCAATCAGGAACAAGTTTCCTGAGCTCCGTGGCCTCGTAGCGACGGAAGAACCCGAAATGGTAGCCATAACAGAATCGTGGATAAAAACGTCAAACCGAGACTTTGAAGGCGAATTCACGGTTCCTGGCTACCAACTCTTCCACAAAGATAGGCCAGACAGAGAGGGTGGCGGTGTAATGTTGTATGTCAAGGATACAATCAAATCTACGAACTCCAACATTATATCCGATCACGAGCTCCTAGGCGTTGACCTAGAGATAGGTCCTGTCAGATACAGGACCCTGGTGCTTTACAGACCCCCTTCCCAACCCGTTGAGAAGGACAGGGAACTGTACCAGCTGCTGGGTGAGCTTGTTCAAGGCAGAGTGTGCATCGTTATGGGCGACTTCAACAGACAAGTTGACTGGGAAACCAGAGCAGCCTGTGGCGATAGCGCGCTACTCCTGGAGTTCGCCAACAACGAGTTCCTCACTCAATGGGTCAGAGAACCGACGAGAGGAGACAATATCCTCGACTTGGTCTTCACCTCTGAGGATGATATCGTTGAGGATGTCTCTGTAGGCGAAGAGCTCGGTGGCAGTGATCACCAGCTAGTTAGATTTAGCGTCAAGATCCCGAAGGTAAGGTCTGTTGCCAGTCAATTAAAGAAACTTGACTTGAGAAGAGCAGACTTTGCAAGCCTTCGAGCTGGACTGACTGACGTGAGGCTAGAAGTGTGCGATGCCGTTGAAGACTCGTGGAATAGTTTCAAAACCACATTCATGAGTCTTCAATCGCGTTTCATCCCTCTGAAATGCCCCCGTCTGTCTTCTGTTCAACCTAAGTGGTTTAATCGAGAAATCGGCCAACTGCTTAGGGAGAAGAGAAATGTGTACCGGCAATCGAAGATCTCGGGTGACTTTGACGAATACCGGAGGCTAGCCAGGAGAGTGAAGTCCAGCATAAGGGCGGCTAAGCGGTCTGAGGAACTCCGAGTGGCGAGACTCTGTAAAGAGAATCCCAAGGAGTTTTTTGGATATGTGAACAGCCGTAAACCAATCCGTCGAACGATTGGCCCTTTGAGGAATGAGGAGGGGACATTAAAGCATTCAGATGCAGAAAATGCTAACCTCCTCAACGACTACTTCTCTTCAGTGTTTACTGAAGAGTGTGGTCCCATTCCCCAGCCCACGGATTCCTACTCGGGGGAAAAGCTGGAGGCAATGGACTTCACCGAAGGAGAAATAAAGAAAAAGATCGCTGACCTAAAGACGAATAAGTCCCCTGCACCGGACGGGTTTCTACCTAAAGTGTTGAAGGAAGTGTGCGATGAAGTATCACGACATCTGTGCGCTATCTTTAACATGTCAATCCGGAACGGATGCGTTCCTAGAGACTGGCGTGAGGCGGAGGTGACTCCTATCTTCAAGAAAGGAGACCGTAACCAACCGTCGAACTACCGACCTATCAGTCTGACTTCGATAGTCGGTAAACTCATGGAAAGCATCATGGTGGACAAAGTGACGTCGTATTTAGAGTCAAACCTGCTACTGAGGAGTTCCCAGCACGGCTTCCGAAGGCAACGGTCATGCCTGACGAACCTTGTGGAATTCTTCCACTTCGTTTTCAGTGAGCACGATCGGGACAAGGCGGTGGATGTGGTCTACCTAGACTTTCAGAAAGCCTTTGATAAGGTACCACACCGACGCCTTCTCCGGAAAGTGCGAGCGCTTGGCATAGACGGAAAGGTAGCTGGCTGGATCGAGAACTGGCTAAGTGGCAGACGGCAACGGGTGGTGGTAAATGGACAGTCTTCTGAGTGGGTGCCCGTTACTAGCGGGGTGCCTCAAGGTTCTGTCCTGGGACCACTACTATTTATCATCTACGTCAACGACATGGACGGTGACATGGTTGCGAAGATTTCCAAATTTGCCGACGATACCAAGCTTGGTATGAACGTTGCAAAGGATGGAAATACTGCCCGCCTGCAGGAAGATCTTGGGAAGATTGGGGAGTGGTCGGACACGTGGCAAATGCCTTTTAACGTGGGCAAATGCAAAGTGATGCATATCGGCCACAGAAACCCCCAATCTCAGTATATCCTTAAGGGCACTGCTATGGAATCCACCGACACTGAGAAGGACTTGGGTGTAACAATCACTAGTGACCTCAAGTTCTCGAAACAGTGCATTGAGGCGGAGAAAAAGGCCCAAAGGATGCTAGGCTATATTAAGCGCCAGTTTGGTTATCGGAACCAGGAGATTGTACTGTGCCTGTACAACTCACTTGTCCGACAGCACCTGGAGTATGCCGTACAATTTTGGAGTCCTTCATTGCGAAAGGACATCGCGAGATTCGAACGCGTACAAGCCAGGGCAACCAAGCTGATTCCCTCTATCCGACATAAAAGTTATGAGGATAGACTAAGGGAGTTAGATCTGTTCTCACTGGAAACCCGTAGACTGCGTGGTCAGCTCATCGAAGTCTTCAAAATACTTCGAGGGTTCGACAATGTTGACTACCGGGATATTTTCACACTGAGTGAGAACAGAACGCGCAATCACGGCTTCAAACTTGAACTGAAGCGTTACAACCGCAATCTGTGTGGAAACTTTTTCACCTACAGTATCTGCGGTAAGTGGAACGCACTTCCAGTGGAAGTTGTCAACAGTGAATCTGTTGACCAGTTCAAGTCAAGACTAGACAAAGTCTTGAAAAGTGGCCGTTTATGGACGCAAAACAATTGAGCAGCCATGTGCCCGCTCAATTGCTAGTCCAAAGGTACCCTCTTTGAATGGACCGTAAGGTCTCCTAGGGTACTTACTTTCCTTGTTACTCCTTGTTACACTCTCTCTCTCTCTCTCTCTCTCTCTCTCTCTCTCTCTCTCTCTCTCTCTCTCTCTCTCTCTCTCTCTCTCTCTCTCTCTCTTAAGTGACCTCAAGTTCTCGAAACAGTGCATTGAGGCGGAGAAAAAGGCCCAAAGGATGCTAGGATATATTAAGCGCCAGTTTGGTTATCGGAACCAGGAGATTGTACTGTGCCTGTACAACTCACTTGTCCGACCGCACCTGGAGTATGCCGTACAATTTTGGAGTCCTTCATTGCGAAAGGACATCGCGAGATTGGAACGCGTACAAGCCAGGGCAACCAAGCTGATTCCCTCTATCCGACATAAAAGTTATGAGGATAGACTAAGGGAGTTAGATCTGTTCTCACTGGAAACCCGTAGACTGCGTGGTCAGCTCATCGAAGTCTTCAAAATACTTCGAGGGTTCGACAATGTTGACTACCGGGATATTTTCACACTGAGTGAGAACAGAACGCGCAATCACGGCTTCAAACTTGAACTGAAGCGTTACAACCGCAATCTGTGTGGAAACTTTTTCACCTACAGTATCTGCGGTAAGTGGAACGCACTTCCAGTTGAAGTTGTCAACAGTGAATCTGTTGACCAGTTCAAGTCAAGACTAGACAAAGTCTTGAAAAGTGGCCGTTTATGGACGCAAAACAATTGAGCAGCCATGTGCCCGCTCAACTGCTAGTCCAAAGGTACCCTCTTTGAATGGACCGTAAGGTCTCCTAGGGTACTTACTTTCCTTGTTACTCCTTGTTACTCCGGTGTACACTCTCTCTCTCTCTCTCTCTCTCTCTCTCTCTCTCTCTCTCTCTCTCTCTCTCTCTCTCTCTCTCTCTCTCTCTCTCTCTCTCTCTCTCCCGGGAAGTATATGCACCGATTGCATCCTTAAAGGAGAGATCTGAGAGGCAGTGGCATGCTGCAATGAACTCAAGGATCTCTTCACAGCCTCTGAAGAAAAATCTAGGGCGCTGGAAAATAAACTGCAGACCCTAGAAACGCAGCACGCGCTTCAGATTCGGCGTCTCGAGGAAAAGATCCTAGAGCTAGCCTCTAAACTAGAGGCCCAGTCGGCTCAAGCTCGAGACGAAAGTCCCACTAACTTGGGTGGTTCCGCCGATGTGACTCCAGCCCAAGGAGGTGAAACTGCATTGGCAGTCCCACTTCTGCCATGCGGAGCCAATGAGAAGAAGAAAAAGAAGAAAAAGGACCATAATGCAGCTCACCCCAGTGTAGAGGATTCGAGCGCTACTGGTGCGCATGGGAAAGTGGAAAGAGAAGAAGAGAAAAGAGAAACGGAAGAAGAGAAAAGAGAAACGGAAGAAGAGAAAACAAATGAAGAGAAGAAAAATAAGATGAGGAAGAAAAAAAAGAAAAATGCAGAGATACAAGAGGAAAGCGGCAAGTCGCTTCCGAGAGGAAAGAATAAGTCGCCTGCTGACAAATGTGCAAGAGTCACCCTTATTGGTGATTCTCAAGCACGGGGCTTGCAGTCCCTGCTAGCGGCCCGCCTTCGCACTAGTGTGAAGGTAAGCTGCCTGCCAGGATGTGGTAACCACCACATCAGAGTAGAGGCTGAGAACCACAGATTTCTGAGAGCTCAGTCGTTGCTCTGATGGTCAGTGGAAACGACCTGTACCTGAGAGGAGGTAGGGTAGGCCCTACAGATAAAATCCTCCACACGGTCATGGGTGCCGTGGACGACTGTGGGCTGAAAACCCGCAAGCGTGTGGTAGTCGGGATGCTCCCGAGGAGAGGTCCAACACGGACCGCTCACTCGATGAATGTGTCTCTAAACCGGCGCCTGGCAGATTTGTGTACGGCAGAGGGGGTCTTTTTTGTGGACCCGTACCGCACCTTTTATGGTAGAAATGATCTCTACCAAAGGGATGGGGTACATCTTTCCTTTAAAGGAAAGGCCTTTCTGTCGAACATGATCCAGAATGTCGTAGAGTGGACCGAAAGGAGTATCCGGCCCAGAGTGAGGGCGGACGTACGCCAGTACGCCCGTGTCACTCCAGGAACGACCTTCTCAGAGGTCGCAAAAAGGGGTGCCTCGCCAACAAAGAAGCCGGGAAACGGAAGAGCATAGGGAGTCCTACAGTCGGGGACTCCCTGAAAGTTCTTCTGTTCAATGCGAGGTCAATCAGGAACAAGTTTCCTGAGCTCCGTGGCCTCGTAGCGACGGAAGAACCCGAAATGGTAGCCATAACAGAATCGTGGATAAAAACGTCAAACCGAGACTTTGAAGGCGAATTCACGGTTCCTGGCTACCAACTCTTCCACAAAGATAGGCCAGACAGAGAGGGTGGCGGTGTAATGTTGTATGTCAAGGATACAATCAAATCTACGAACTCCAACATTATATCCGATCACGAGCTCCTAGGCGTTGACCTAGAGATAGGTCCTGTCAGATACAGGACCCTGGTGCTTTACAGACCCCCTTCCCAACCCGTTGAGAAGGACAGGGAACTGTACCAGCTGCTGGGTGAGCTTGTTCAAGGCAGAGTGTGCATCGTTATGGGCGACTTCAACAGACAAGTTGACTGGGAAACCAGAGCAGCCTGTGGCGATAGCGCGC